>CAOKZL010001799.1:0-280089 GCA_948472985.1 Iguana delicatissima
TATTATTCTACTTTTAGCACCCTGTGGAATTCTGGGGTTTGTAGTTTCCTGAGGCCCAAGGGCTCTCTGGCTAAGAATTCTACATACCGCTCTGTAAACTACAGACCCCAGGATTCCGTAGGAGGTTGGCATAGCAGTTAAAGTGTAATAATAGAACTATAACAGGGTAGTGTGGAAATGGCCTAAGACCTTAACTTAAAAACAATTAAAATATATTTCCAAAATACATTTTTTTAAAAAGTGCACAACTAATTGCGTATGCCTCTCTCCTGGTCAGTTGAAGGCCACTTTAAAGAGGAATATCTTCAGCTGCCGGTGAAAAGACAGCAAAGATGGGGCAAGTCGAGTTTCCCTTTGGAGGGAGTTCCAAAGCCAAGGAGACACCCCACCAAAGATGCTCCTCTCTGCTTTAAGTAAAGTATGCTGAGTTAATGAGGCCATCTGGGCTAATTTACTGCCAGATATAAATTAGCTCAGCCAAGGCTGTCTGGTGTTGCAGAAAACAGATCTAATGCCCCCTGGTAACCTCGTTTGATGTGCTCAGCTTGGTGTATCTCTGACCTTTGGCTTGAATCTGGACTTATCTCTCTGCCAACTCCTTCCTTCTTTTTTGGATTTGGATCAGAACTGTTTGCTTCACTCAGCTTCAGACAGCTTGGACTACTTTTGCTTTTGCTTCTGCGTTCATCGTATCACTTTGGGACTTGGGTTGGCTTTTCCCTGGCCAACCTCTGAAGGTTGGAGTGGTGTGATCTAAGATGATCAGAAGAAGCCCTTCTTGGATCGGGACCCGAACACTCCCCACTGCACCTAACCAGCTGCCAGAGGATGGGCACCTTTGGGGACATGCTTCTTCTTTCTGCAGTACAGCGTACGTCTTCCTGCACCGCTGTACTCCAGAAGGAAACACTCGATAGCACTTCGGCCCTGCATGCCTGCAGCTGATAGGATCATTGCAAGAAAGGGGGTCATTTCCAGATTTTTTCCAGTAATAGTATATGGTGCAACTGCAATGGCTGGGGACACAACAGCACCTGGTCAGCACCGATGACTGGGAGCAACGTGTCGCCATGCCGGGATGGCAACGTTGCATGGTAAGGGCCTCAGGCAAGGTGAAGCCACACCACACAGGTAGCCAAAGTCACCTGGCAAGGGTGAGATGCGCTAATGAGAAGCCAAGCCTGTGATGTCTCCTTTGAGAAGGCCCTTCCCCTCCATTAATGAGCCAAAAACAAGCCCAGAAGGACAACGGAGAGCCGTGGGAGGAAATGGCAGGAGTACCCCCACACCCTAGGAAATCTCTGCTCTGTGCCTGAGCCCTTATGATCTCTGCAGTCAGACAGCAAGGGGCGTGTTTGGCCGTGCTATGCTCCATGCGCAATCTATGCAGCATGCCCCAGGATCAAAGCAGATGCTGGCTGATGACGCCAATTAACAGGGACCCCTTGGATGCGCTGAGTGTAACAAAAACACCATCTCACTCAAGGCCACAGGGAAGGTTGAAACCCTGCACCATATTTATCTTTACTTGTGCACGAACATCTTTTCCGCTAGAACGGATTCGCTCGGAACAGCAAAGGCGGTATGAAAGGGAGGGAAAATGCACAGGGATTTTTAAAAAATCCATCATTAAAATGTAATTGCTGGATCAAGGGTATGGGCACACTGTGCTGTTATAGCACGGTGATTCCTCTTCAAGTGCCCTGGCTCCGTCCTATGGAATTCTGGGATTTGTAGTTTGCCGAGGTTAAATTTCTGGCATAACTGCCAGACTGCTTCCTGGGACACTTGCTGACTGCAACATAAGACACCAGCATTCAAATCCCAGCTCAGCCACGGATACCCATTTTGGGGCAAGTCACACTCTCAGCCTCAGAGGACAGCAAAGGCGAGCCCCCTCTGAACAAACCTTGCCAAGAACATCCTGTGATAAAGCCCACTGGCGGTCACCACAAATCAGAAATGACTCAAAGAACGTGACAGCCAAGCGGTCAAAAAGGTAATGTCAGGTTCAGAAGGGAGCAGGGTTGCCCAGTCTTGACTATCCCAGGCCCAAAAATTCAACCCCAAACCTTGAATCCTAGGAACTTAAACCCCTTCTGATATCATGGAGACTAAAGTGCAGAAACTGAGCTTATTTCTGGATTGAAATCATTATTTAGGTGTGTGTATTAACAGTGCATACAGCATTTTACGGAGTAACAGACAAAACAGACAGGCCTCTGCCCCAAGGAACATGCAGTGTGAGTTCTGTCCAAAGGGAAACATGGAAAAGCAGAGGAAATGGGGACTAAGAAAGACAGCAAGTTTCCTGCACAGAAAATAGGGCTACCTGAGCAGACAACAACATTTCTACACAGAAAATGCCATTTTATGTGGAGAAAACAGGCAAGCCTTTTGCACAGAAAAGTGCTAATTTGCAAGTGGTCATTTTTTATATATATATTTATTGTAGAGTATGTGTGTGTGTGTGTGTGTGTGTAGTACAGTAGCCAATACAAACATCAAACAATATAAAAAATACAATAGACAAAAGAAATATACTATGCTAAAGTATCTAAACTGGGTATCGAAATTAATCAAACAATAAACCACAGATCTAACTATCTAAAACTAAATAGACAAATTCCTAAAAGAGAACAATTACTAACAAATAATTAAAAGGTGGTTCCTCTCCTTGTTGTTGACTACCTAAAATAATCTATATAAATGCTAGCATTGTAAATTAAACATACTTGAAATATACATTTGTTGCTTAGTCTTATTACTACATTAACCAATATTTGGATCAGTAAATCAATATATATAAATTTAATATCTATACCATATCTGTAGTTTAAAGCTGTAAAGACTAAGGCCATTTCCGAACTATGCTGTTATAGCGCTATTATTCCACTTTTCAATATACTATGGAATCCTGGGGTTTGCAGCAAACCCATACAATGTTGAAAGTGGAACAATAGCACTCTAACAGTCTAGTGCAGAAATGGCCTAATTTGCAAGTAGTCTTTGAACACCATGCATTTTTTGAGAACTTTCTTTTAGCAGGGGGAAAATTGATTAAATTCTTCATTCCTGCCTACAAGAACGGAAACTGACGAAGTTTCACAGCCCTGGGGTTGGGCACCCAGCACTTTGGTATCAGTTGCCGAATTATTTTTTTGACTTCCATTGTGCTTCTCAGAACTGTGATGTGTCAGCCACATGAATGTCACTGAAATGTACCCTTACACACACACACCTCATGAATCAATGTGGCGCTCAGTTTGTGCATCCCGGATTGTTAAACTCTACGTTTGCTTAATGAATTGTGGCAAGGCAGTGACTGTGGATATTCAACCCGCATTTGACATTTGCGGGGTTGGCTCCAGCACCTGGCGTTTAAAGGGCAAATCCATGATTTGCAACCCAAATCGCAACCTACTGGATTCAGATTTTTCACTTTTCTCATCTATTCTTGGTCCTTTGTTGTGTTTTTTTCTAAACGTACATTTGGTGCGTGCAAACGCTCGATGAACGGGCATTGGGGAAAGACCCCAAAAACTTTATGCATACCAATGAGATTACCTTGCGGTGATCTCCTCTGATATAATCATAGAAGCATGGAGCAGAAAGTGTCTTTGGAGATCACGTAGCCCAAAGGTGGGCAAACTGTAGCCATCCAGATGTTGCTGAAGCACTCTGCACTGGCTGTTTTGACACGGGGGGGAAACATCAGTAATGGAATCAACAATTTGTTCTTGTTGTTGTCGTTGTTGTGTCATTTCTGACTTATGGCAACCCTAAGGCAAACCTATCATAGCGTTTTTTTGGCAAGATTTGTTCAGAGGTGGTTTGCCATCACCCTCCTCTGAGGCTGAGAGAGTGTGATTTGCCCAAGGTCGCCTAATGGCTTACATTACAGCGCCTTACATGACTGAGCAGGTATTTGGAACCTGCTTGCCAGCGTCCTAGACCAACACTCAAACCACTACCCACCCCTTACTAGTTACTCAAGTCTTGTTTTCTACCCTTCCTGGAAAACCAGGGCTTGGAAAAGTTACTTTTCATTATGACAGCTCCAGCACACTGACTGGATTGGGGGATTCTGTGAGGTATAGTTTCCCCAAAGTCATGTTTTCCAGTTCTGCTGCAAAACCGTCTGCACAGATGGACTCAGCAAGGGGAGAATTTAATTGCAGGGAGCCAGCTGACTCCAGCCTCCGGCTCACACAGATCCCTTCAGGTTACACGGAGCCCTGCGTTTTAAGTCCTGGCGGCCGCCTATCCAAGGAATTCTGATCCGTTGTGCCAAAGCTGAGCAGCATATGGAGAAATCGACGTTCTTCTGGAGGGGATCAAAATCCGTTTTAAACCAGGCCAGCTGTTCTCTACACTGGGGGTGGCCTGGAACAAAGCCATTGAAAGCCTCATTACGGTACCTTTGCGATGTTACGCTACACCATGGGCTTCTGTTTTAGACTTTCTAACCTGCATCTCAATATCTCTGGGACCGAGCAGCATCAAAGCAAGGATGTAGCAGGAAGTGGGCAAAATGAGGGCATTATAGAATCATAGAGCTGGAAGGGACCCCAAGGGCCATCCACTCCAACCCCATTCTCCCATGCAGGATGACAACATCAAAGCACTCCAGACAGATGTCCATCCAAGTTCTGATTAAAAACCTCCAAAGAAAGAGACTCCACCACACTCCCAGGCAGCTTATTCCACTATCCAACTGCTTTTACTGTCTGGAAGTTCTTCCTAATGTGGAAATGGAATCTCTTTTCCTGAAGTTTGAAGCCATTGCTCCATGTCCTCGTCTCTGGAGCAGCAGAAAACAAGCTTGCCCCATAGGATGCCCTTTCAAATATCTAAACATAGCTGTCATGTAGCCTCTTAACTTTCTTTAGGCTAAGCACACCCAGCTCCCTGAGCTGCTCCTCATAGGGCTTCTTGGTTTCCAGGCCTTCTACCATCTTGGTTTCCTTCCTCTGTACACATTCCAGCTTTTCAACATCCTTCCAGAACTATGGTGCCCAGAACTGGACACAGGATTCCTCCAAGTGGGTTGGAGAAGAGAGTGGTACCATCACTACCCTTGACGTAGACTGTATTCTTTTATTGATGCAGCCCAGAATCACATTGGCCTTTTTAGCTGCCGCATTGCCCTTCAAATAAGAATTCTGGACACCCCCAAATTAAATTTTCCTTCAATCCCCAGATGAGGATTTAGAAATACAAGTATACCTCAGTTAACAAAGTAGATGTGTTCCTAGGCATCAGTCTTTTGAGAGAAAATCTGGTACCAGAGCAGGAACAACTTACAGAAGGACAGCTTTCGTGCAGAATTCATTGCTTCTTTTTATGCTTTTTGTTTATTTAAAAAAAATGCCACCAGTTATAGCACATGGTGATTTTATTTTTGCATTCTCATTTTGGAGCTGCCAACTTCAACGTGGTGGAACACAGAGCGTGCATGTTCCTTAAATGAACACATTTGTGATCCCTCGTCCTCTCCAGTTCGACTTGACCGTCCTCCAGGGTTCTGGAGGCGGATTTTCCAGCTGCAGAAAGAAAAAGGAAAAAAAAAGTAACCAGGCAGCTAATTGCATGCTGTTATTTTTAGAAAGTGTCAAGCCGGTGGGGCAGCCTAGTGAGCGGAGCCAGCTGCGGAGCCGTTGCAAAGCACCTGCAAGAATCACCCCGATCTGTGGCACAATCAGTTCCTGACATAAAAATAGCTCTTCATTCAGACCCTGTCAATAAAATGACAGCAAGAAGAATTATCCAGCCATTTCAGCTTGAGATTAGGGGCGGGTAAGGATTTCGGTTTATTTTTAATAATGGAGAAATATGTGCTGACAACCAAGATCTGACAGCATCCTTCTTCTCGTGTCTGTTGTCCATCTCCAAGGCATTTCGGATCTCTGGCAACTTTAAGCCGAACTTGTCGTGGGAGCTTCTCTTCAAGGTTTCTTCAAAGGAGGTTTGCCTTTGCCTTCCTCTGAGGCTGGGAGAGGGTGGCTTGCCTAAAGTCACCCAGTGGGTTTCCATGGCTGGGGTGAGATTGGAACTTCTGGTCTCCTTGATTCCTATCTGACACTGAGACCATTATACTGCCCTGCCTCTTGCAGGGTTTTCCTGGTAAGACTTATTCAGAGATTTACTACTGAGGCTGAGAGAGTGTGATTTGCCCAAGGTCATCAAGCAGGCTTCCAAGGCTAAGCAGGGATTTTAACCCTGGTTTCCCAGAACCCTAGTCCAAACAACTACAATACAGAATCATCAAGTTGGAAGAGACCACTTGGGCCATCCAGTCCAGCCCCCTGCCATGCAGGAACCCACATCAAAGCACTCCCAACAGATGGCCATCCAGCCTCTGCTTAAAATCCTCCAAAGAAGGAGACTCCACCACACTCGCAGGCAGCAGATTCCACTACCAAACAGCTCTGACTGTCAGGAAGGTCTTCCTGAGGTTCAGGTGGAATCTCTCTTCCTGTAATTTTAATCCATTGCTCCTTGTCCTAGTCTCTGGAGCAGCAGAAAACAAGCCCACTCCCTCCTCAACATGACATCCCTTCAAATATTTAAACATGGCTATCAAGTCCCCTCTTAACCTTCTCTTTTGCAGACCAAACATACCCAGCTCCCTGAGACGCTCCTCATACAGCATGGCTTCCAGACCCTCCGCCATTTTGGTCGCAATCCTCTGGACACACTTCAGTTTGCCAATATCCTTCTTGAATCGAGGTGCCCAGAACTGGACACAGTATTCCAGATTCCAAGTCTAACCAAAGCAGAAGACAGTGGTACTATTACTTCCCTTGATCAAAGTCCTTTTGAATTCTGTTCCTATCTTTTCAATGTGTCACCGACACCTTCCAGTTTTGCATCATCTTAAACTCAATAAGGATTACCTCTACTCCATCATTTAATCACTGATAACAATGCTGATGTGTGGCAGCCCCAGGAAAAAACCCTGCGGCACTCAGTTCAGAACATCCATCCAGTTTGAAGCACAGCCATTGATAATAGCCCTTTGAAACACAATTTTTCAAAAATGTATTTTACCCTCTATTCCACATTTAGTCAATTTGCTAATCAAAATATCACAGGGAACTTTATTAAACGCTTTGCTAAAATCTAGATAAACAACATCTACAGCATTCCCATCATCTATTAAACTAGTAATGTGATTTTAAAAAAGATGGAAGATTAGTTTGGCAGAATTTGTTGGCTAACTACATACAGTCAGCCCTTCGTTTCCACAGATTCTGTATCCACGGATTCAACCCACCATGGCTTAAAAATATATTTTTTAAAAAATTCCAAAAAGCAAACTTTGATTTTGAATCCTGGAGCTTGTAGTTTCCTGAGGCCCAAGAGCTCTCTGGCTGAGAATTCTCAAGGCCCCTCTCTAAACTGCAAACCTCAGGATTCCATAGGATGCTAAAAGTGGAATCATAGCAGTATAGTGCGGAAGTGGCCACAGTCATTAAATGAATATGTCCACTGCACAACTCAAGTCGTCTGCAATGTTTTGCTAGAGGAGAAATCTAGGGATATTATGGTGTTACCACAACATTCTGGTCTGGTCTTTGGTGAACTAAGATATCATTTTGATATCATAATTCAGCCCTTTTTCCTGCCGCCAGCTGAGTGTTTGTAAGGCACCGCCGGACAAGTGCGACACTAGACATAGGCGATAGTTGTAAAGTGCCAGATATAGCCAGTCACTTCGGGGGCAGCCACCCGAAACAAACACCTTGATTGCAAGACAAAGAGGACTCTTTGCCTGTGAAAGCACCCTGGCAAGCCAGGCATTTAACGGCCGAGTTAGCCACATCTGCATACCAGCTATACCATTGACAATTCGGTTCATAACTCAATCAAGCAAATTCTGACCTTTCGGAGCCTTTGTCCCCAGACCAAAACTCATTGTTCTCTTGCAAAAACCAGACTAGCCTGCGGTCGTTCTTTCCCTATAAAAGTTGCCCCACTTTGAGAGCTCTTCGGAACTCTCGTCGGATGAAACTGAGCTGAAATCACTAAGCTGAAATCACTCGAAGTTCCTCTTGGATCTTCGCCTTCGCCTCGCTGCCGCTCGGCTCCACAGATTCCCCTCGGTCTCCACACCGGGTTTCCTTCCTTCTCTCCGATTGGTGTCTCCAGGACTTCGAACAGGTGGCGTATTGCTTATTTCTCCAAAATTCTCTTTCTTTCCTCTCTAGTTAGGTGTGTTTAATTATTTTCTTGCTTAATAAAACTGTTAGTATTTTAAACTGCTTGACTCCTCACTGACCTAAACCAGTATACATAGGATAAAAGATCTCGCTGTATCGCCCTGCCTCTCGTTAGCCAAGAGAGTGCTCCAGCTAATTTTCCCCATTTTACTTGTTGTGTTTTGGTATTTGGGTGCCCCTCTCAGGACCCCCAGTTTACAGGGTAGCAGTGGGCTATCAAAGAGATGTATAAATAACGTCTAAGAGTAGATCAAGGCTGAACAATCACTAGAAAGTGAAGCTTCTCAACTGAGGCTATGCAGTTCCACTGATGGATCACACCGTGCCAAGGAAGAACTATAAAAGGGAAGATTACAGATGCCGGAGCCGTCCGCCATTCTGGGACTGGAGACGTGTAAGTCATCCACTTTCCGGCCATTTCCACATGGAGTCGCTATCCCACCACAGCAGCAGGTTGTTACCTGTCCAGGAAGTATGTTACTACACGATGTCGTCACTGTCCAGCTACTATGCCGTCTCCAAGCATTGCAAAACTGCCTTATACTATTTCCAAAAAAAATCCATTAAGCGCCTCTTTTAGTGCTTCAATCCCATCATCCAGCTCAAATAGCACTTGATAGCATTTCCTGTTTGCAGGGATCCAGCAGTGGGTTGGGCTGTGGGCATGCCCAGTTTGTTACTCCAATGGCATGGTAACTTTGAAATTGATCACCTCTCTGTGTGTATTTTAAAGTTCTCCTTTGAGTTAAAACTTTTTAATTTTTAAAGACGTTTTGAGGCCTTATAGCGTGAAAATGCAATAGTGTACTGGCGTGTTTAGTACGGCTCCCAAAGGGGGAAAAAAATGACCAGTCGGGGCAGTGGGACAGGGTGAAGGTGGGGAAAGGGAGTGGCCAAGGACGCTGTAGGGCAGGAGGAACACCGCTTCTCATCCGCGTAAGGCAGAAGGGTGCAGAAAACAGTGTTCCTAATGCGCTACCATTGTGTGAGTGGCAATGCTGGGACAGTAACAGAAGAATGCACTAACAGTGCAGAAATGGCCTCTGTCTTCCTCACTAGAGTGAAATGTATGGTGAATCTTTTTAAATTAAAAAAAAATGCTTCTAATTTTGCATCTGTCTGTAGAAATGTACGTGTCATGAGATGACATAATTCACCCAAAAAGACAATGGCTGAGATCAGAGATCAGCTACTAAGTAGTGTCTCCTGGCCCGATTTGCCTCCCGCCCCGCCAAATCCTGCTTTACAACACAAGAGCCTTTGGGAGTGGCGGAGATCTTTTCTTCGGTTCATCAGGATGCTGCAAACTGGCCTTTCCACTTCTCACCAGGGATCTCCAGTGTGACGATCAGAAGCAGGATCCCTCTTGCGATTCCTCCTCGTACTGGAGATCGCCGTAGTGGGAAGGGGATGGATGGATCAGTCCGCTTTTCCTGATCGGCAGAAGAACAGAGCTCCGTCGTTCACAGTGGCTGATGCTAAGCAAAGCAGGACTGGGAGGCTTTTACTGACAATAACGTCATGATCGTGACTATATCGGGACTGTGAATATGAATCAGTTACGGATGCAAAACTCTAGGTGATGTATCTATAACCGTGGCAGTGAATGCCAACCAAAAATCCTAAGCGGAGTGCAGTAGGGAAAGAGAAAGACAGAGGGATTGGTTCAATTATGGGAGCCATGGGTGACCTGAATTTGCAAGACCTGAACAGACCTGGCCGGGCCTCTTTGCAGTCTCTCATTCATAGGGTTGCAGCTGATGTGATGGCAAATAACAAAAAATTGTGCAACATCCCTGAAAGTGCATCTGAATGTGGGAGAGAACTGACACCAACAGAATTCCAGCCAAGATATTTGGTGTGGAAAGACTTTGGCCATTTCCGCACTAGACTGTTATAGTGCTATGATTCCACTATGCTATGATTCCACTATGCTATGATTCAGGGAGGGGCCGCCTGGCCCCTCCCTGAACTGCAAACCCCAGGATCCCATAGGAGGTTGCAAGTGGAATCATAGCACTATAACAGTCTAGTGCAGAAATGATCTTTGACATTTTTTAAAAATCAAACGTAATTGTTTAATCATCACAGCTTTTTAGTCTGTTGGCAGGAAGGAGGCAGAAGGAGGACAGATTTATCCATCCAAGTCCAGGGGATCACCTAACTCTCCATGGAAATTGTGCCTCTGCCTCTGGAGCTGCTTCCTCCTTTGCTAAACTTTCAGCTTTTCTTTTTTGTGACCCCTGGCCCTGGTGCCCAGGGCACGTGCCCTACTTGCCCCACACCTCTGGCTGTTAAGCCCCCAAAGGAGGAACTTTCCCTGGCTAAGAATAATATCAAAGCTCACAGCAGGTTGCAAAACGAAGTGGACCCATATCTTTATCTTAGGAGAAAAGCATGGGGGATAGTCACCGACTGCATTTAACTAAATGTGCTGTTTTTAACATGCATTTCCATATGTTTTTAATGGTCTTTTTTTAATTTAAGGGGGCAAAAGGCACATTGTGATGGGGTTGTTGATTTCCTGCTTTTTAAAAACTTTTGCACCCTATACCCTTTACGCCATTCAGTTTCAACATAATGCTTTTTAAACTTTCGCACCGCACAGCCATTCCGCCCTTCCGTTTTGACTTCCATTGTAAGCCGCTTCGAGTCCCCCATCGCCGAGAACAGCGGTATACAAATCACACCAATACGGGGGGCGGGGGAGAGGTTGCAATCCACAGGCGGCCTGCAGGGGGCGCCAGACCCGCCTCTCCTCCCCCTCCTCCCTCCCTCCCTCCCCCGACTGTTGCATCGCGGACAGAGCCGGGAGGGGGGCGGCTGGGAGGAGAGCGACAGCGGCTGCGCCGAGCCAGGCCGTCGGGCAGCCTGCCAGCCTCCCCCCCGCTTCTGTCTCTCTTTCTTCTCCCCCCCGCCCGGCTGGCAGATGGTAGGCTCCATTTAAAGAGCCCTGCCTCCTTTTCTCCCCCCCATCCCCGGACCGCGGTCCTCGGGGCGAGCGGCTGCGGGGCAGCCCGGGAGAGTGCCGGGAGGCAGGCGGGGATCCAACCGGTCGAGCCCGCGGTCCCTGGTGCTGTGAGCCCTTCCTCGTGGAGGATCCAGCCCCTCTGCGGGGAAAGAGGGCCGGGGCCACGATGCTGCGGCGGCTGAGCCTCCTCCTCCTCCGCCCGCCTTGCCTTTCTTCCTCTTCCTCCTCCTCCTCCTCCTCCCCCCCCGCAGGCCAAAATCCTGAGCATGATGGAGGGGAACCAGCAGCTGGCCCTGCGCATCGACGGAGCCCTCCAGGCGGCCGGGCAGGAGGTGGGCGCCCTGCGGGCCGAGCTGACCGCCACCAGCCGGCGCCTGGCCGAGCTCAGCGCCGCCGCCGCCGCCGCCGGCGGCCCCGGGTCCGGCGCGGGCTCCGGCGCGGGAGGCAGCAACGGCGGGAGCAGCAGCAGCAACAACGGCAGCCCCGGCGCTGCGGAGATGGCCGCCGCCGCCGCCGCCGCCCTGGACACCGGCCAGCCCAGCCTCCAAGGTAAGGCACCGGCGGGCTTGGGGGGGCGTCTCCCGGCGAGGAGGGGGGCCGCCGTGGCTTTTGTCTGGGGCGGGAGCGGTCGGATGCCTCCTCCCCTTCGGGGTTGGCTCCGAGGCTCCCCTGCGCCCGGCTTTCGCCCCGCTGCAAGGGCTGACTCGCGAGGAAGCGCACCCGCGGCGCCCCGCGTGGGCTTTGCTTTCGAGGAAGCGTGCGTGGGATGGGTGGCTTGGGGATCCGCGTCCACGCACGCACACACACACACACACACACACACACACACAGACCTTGCTCGCTTGTTGTAGCCAGATGCGCGCGCGCGCCCACACACAGACCTCTCTCCCGGGGTTGGCCCCCTGCTTGCTTGCTCTCGAGCAAGCCCCCTGTCTTCCAAGGGGTCTAGCCTTCTTTTCTCTCCACCCTCTCCTTCCCTCCTGTCCCCCCAAAAGCGTCTCTCGCTTGTATATCCAGATGCACACAGACGCACACGCGCATATACAGACCTCTCTCCGGGGTTCTTACTCTCGAGCAAGCCCTCTGTCTTCCAAGGGGCTACTCTCCTGTTCTCTCCACCCTCTCCTTCCCTCCTGTCCCCCCAAAAGCATCTCTCGCTTGTATATCCAGACGCACACAGACACACAGGCATATACAGATCTCTCTCCCGGTTCGGCCCCCTGCTTGTTTACTTGCGAGCAAACCTCCCCTCTTTTCCAAGGGGTCGGGTCTACTCTTCTCTTCTCTCCACACACTGCTTCCCTCGTGTCCCCCCAAAAGCATCGTTTTAGGACTGCAGACTCTCGACAAGCGAATTGTTGCACTTCCCACTGACACTCCATGCATACTTTCTCAGAGATGAACCTCTCTAGGGCCTCGATCCTCTTGAGAGTCCCAGTTAGAGGAGACTCAATGGCCCCCCAGAGAAGGAAAGTGTGTCAGTAGTGAACCTCAGGGTTCCCACTCACATGCGTGATTCGAACTCAGCTCCTTCAACCAATGGAGCGGACTAAGTCTTGGCTCTCCCTTCAGCCATTGGGTCTCCTTAAGCTGGAACTAACCTGTGGGATGGAGGCTGCTGCGTCCTGGTGAATTATGCCAGGTTTGATGCCTCGGGGTCATTCCTTCCATCCAGCTCAAACCAGCTTTTGTCAGAAGGATCTTTGCTTCCGCGGAGAAGGTGTTGTGAGGCAGGATTGTTTTGGCATCGAGAGTGTGGCTGGTTTTTGTGAGACTTTGGGAATAACTGACTCGCGGGGAGTTGGTGTGTGTAGCTCTGTGCATAATATCATGTTCGGGTCGTGATGCTGTTGACAGATGGAGAACGGTTGCCCGTGCTGGATCATTCCCCCAACCCTGGCTTAGTTTGGATTGGGACCAATGGCACCTGGGAGGACCGGGCTTCTGGCTTGTGTCCAAATGCATGTGGCGCTCCCCCCTCCCCTAGCGCACTTGTGCATGGGTGATGTCAGCTCTGCGAGAGGTGTGACATTCAAACCTATGGCTGCCCAAACCATCGAAATGCTTTGTGTCTCCATGATCCATAAACACCTTTTGAGATTCTCAGCCAGTGCTTACTTCTTTTACATGTGGCAACGAGACACCCATCCCCCTCCAGACCGGGGAGGGAGTTGTTCGAACATAAAACCGGAGCGGTGATGTCATAACAGACTCTTTTAGTGTGTGAAGCTCTCGCGGATCATAGAAGCTCCCTGCCTGCTTTCCTCTCCCCTACCGACGCCTTTTTGCTTGGCGAAGGCGATCGGAGACTGATCAAAAGAGTTGAAATGTTTAAAGGGAGATGTGTTTTAACAATTTTCTTTTTCCTCTGCACCCCTCACCCTCCTTTTTCCTGCCGCAGCCTCAGTATTGTGGAATCCGGCCATGCTCTGTGCTTTTGCGCTAAATTCCAAATGTGTTCCCTCTGCTGTTCATGTTTTGGGCGAGATTTTTTAAAATCTGCTGCACAAAGCATTTAAAATCTGCTTTATCGGTTGCGCGGGGAATTTCTTTTCTTTCTCAGGGTGTTGAGGGGAGGAAAGAAGAGTCCTCTTGGCAAACAGTTTTGGTACGAAAACAACTGATGATGTATTGATGTGTAGAATATGTGCGAGACCCATGTTCCTTGCATAAGAAGGCATGAGGCTGTGTTTACAGATATATGAGCTGTAATGAAGCTGGGAGGTTTTGTCAGAGGAAGTGAGCCCTTGATTCAAAAGGTATGCGTATATGGGGGGGGGAATCAGTTTTCTATAGTTTCCCCCGACCCCAACAAGGAACTGAACTTAAGGAGGCTTCTAAGCACTGTGTCTTATATATTGCACAGAAAGAGCTTAGAGCTTATGACCTGGGTTTGTTCTGGGTCTTAATTTTCTTTTTTGCAATGGGAGGATTGGAGGTTTGACTTGTCTCTTCTGTCCCTTAAGCCCTGTGGGAGCTTTCAGGTCTTTTCATAGAATCATAGCATCCAAGAGTTGGAAGAAACCCCGGGGGCCATCCAGTCCAACCCCCTGCTATGCAGGAACCGACATCAAAGCACTCCCGACAGATGGCCAGCCTCTGCTTAAAAACCTCCAAAGGAGGAGACTCCACCATTCATTTGAGGCAGCCGATTCCACTGCTGGACAGCTCTGACCATCAGGAAGTTCTTCCTGAGGTTCAGGTGGAATCTCCTTTCCTGCAGCTTGAATCCATTGCTCCTTGTCCTAGTCTCTGGAGCAGCAGAAAACAAGCCTGCTCCCTCCTTGACATGATATCCCTTCAGATATTTAAACATGGCTATCATGTCCCCTCTTAACCTTCTCTTTTGCAGACTGAACATCTCCAGCTCCCTAAGCTGCTCTTCATGGGGCTTCATGGCTTCCAGACCCTTCACCATTTTGGTCATTCTCCTCTGGATACATTTTGATAGACAGGAATTCACACACACACACACACACACACACTGTTGCCTGGTGTGATAGAATAGTGGTGGATGTTTGGTCCTCCATACGTTTTTGATTTCAGTTCCCCAAGCACGTTGAAGGGGTAAGGAATAGCCTGGCCACATTGGTAACGTCAGGGCTGGACTACTGCTCTGGGTTCTGTGTGGGGCTGCCCTTGAAGTGGAGTGGGGAACTGTGAAGGGGATGGAGGCCATACCCCACCATGGTTTGCACCATTGCTTCTTGTGTGTAACTGAAAAGGGTGTTGCATCACTTTTGGTTCCAGTATTTAGCCTATAATGGACAACTTATGAAATGAATTTAACAAGAGCCGGCATGGTGTAGTGGTTTGAGCATCAGGCTATGATTCTGGAGACCAGGGCTCAATTCCCCACTTGGCTATGGAAACCCACCTTGAGCATGTCACGCACTCTCAGCCCCAGAAAACCTCATGATAGGTTTGCCTTAGGGTCGCCATAAGTCAGTAAGAACTTGATGGCATGCCACAACAGCTCCATCTTGCAGGAAAAAAGAATGAAATGCACAAATATAGGAAGGGTGACATCTGGATTGATAAGGATCTAGGGGGTTTGGTAGACCACAAGGTGAACATGAGCCAATGGTGGCGATGCAGCAGCCAAAAAAGCCAATGCAATTCTGAGTTCTATCAACAGGAGCATAGTATCCATAGCAAGAGAAGGAGCAGTGTCAGCCTATTCTGGTTCGGTTAGACCTTACGTGGAGGGCTGCATAAAAGGCTCACAGGCACATGGGCTGTACTTCCCCACACCAGCCTTCAAGCTATTCAGGTCTGGACTACTGCAGTGGATTCAGTGTGGGGCTGCCCGGGGAGCCGGGGCAGGACAAAGGTCAGTGGGACAAAGAGAATACCTTCTGTGGAAGATCTCAAAATACAGATCTCTAGAGAAGTTTTGTTTAGATGTCTTCAGCAAAGTTGCATTTAGCAATGTTGCCAGTGTTTAGCAACACTGTATATAGTATATGTTGTTTAGCAATGTTAGGCTCTGGGTTGAAAACATTCCCTTTCAGTATTCATTCCAACCAATGCCAGGTGCCATAGGCTATTCTTCCGAGGAGGGAACTGGCGAAACCACCTCTGAATACTCCTTGCCTAAGAAAACTCTAGAAAATTCATGGGGGCATTATAAGTCAACTGGTGACACATATCCATAAATGAATAAGTAATTGGTGGGTGCTTAAGCCCGAAACATCTGGAGAGCTAACAGTTCCCCACCTCTGCAGTATGTCAGATCTTCTTTTCTAGGAGCTGAAGGAGCAAAAAGAGAATTTTGAGTTCCACGTATAAGTGGAATGTTGGACTAGAGAGGACTTTGTTCTGATCCAACGTGGCTGCTCTTATATTCTTATGAATTCACCATTCTAGAAGGTCGGTAGCAACCCTCATTCCTTGATCCTAGGGTTTAAACATAGTTTGTGTCACTGTGTGCATGCTCTTTGGTAGGGACGAGGAATTGGTGATCCCTTTAAATGATGTTGGACTCTATCTTCCATCAGCCCCAGCTTCCTTGGCCCATTGTCAGAGATGATGGGGAGTGCTGGCCCACAGCTTCCTTGCTCCTGTTTTATGGTGTCGTGCAGTCAACTTTCAACGTAGTCCTGAACATCTTTTACTATTTGTTTTAATTTTATTTATAAGCCACATGCATCATATGGAGGATGGGGCAAGCTTGTTTGCTGCTGGTCCGGAGACTAGGACACGGAGCAATGACTTCAGACTTCAGGATAAGATATTCTACCTAAACGTTAGGAAGAACTTCCTGACAGTAAGACAGTGGAAATTGCTTCTTCATATGGTGGAGTCTCCTTCTTTGGATGTTTTTAAAGAGAGGCTGGATGGTCATCTGTCAGAAATGCTTTGATTGTGTCTTCCTGCCTGGCAGAATTGAGTTGGACTGGATGGCTCTTGTCTTCTCTCCCAGCTCTATGATTCTATGAATGTCCAAAGGTTTTCCAAGTCTCTTTGAGTTTCCGCTTGGTGTGGGTTTGTGTGGCTGCACAGATGGGCGTCAGTGGCTTGTGCGAGTCCTTTCGGTTGCGCTCCGCTCTCTTCCTTCCCATCAGCTGCGTTTGCCTTGCTAACGCTGTCAGTTCAAATTGATTTAGAGATTAGGTTAGGGGATTCATTCCATCAGACTTGTAATATTTAGCCATTTCTCTGTGCACGGGGAGTTCTAGCCATTTGAACAAACTAATCCGGGTGGTTTAATGCTCTGCCAGGACTTCCCCAGCAAATATTAGGCCTTTGCACTGTAAATAGGTGAGTGTGTTGGCAACAGTAGTTGTGGGAGCGTTGCAGAAGGTGAAAAGGAAAGTTCTTTTTTTAAAAAATGGGGGTGCTGGGGTCTGGTTGTTTGTCTCTTGGGATAGATTGATCCAGGAGTTTCTAGGCTCCTGGCTTCCTGGGTAGGACCAGTCACTGTAGAACAGTGATTTCCAAAAGTGGATCATAGTGTGTGTCTCAACTACACAATTGTAGTAAATGCATCCTAGTTGAATTGTAGTGGCTCCATCCTGTGTACTCTTGGGATTTGTAGTTTGGCGAGGTACTAAGAATTCTTAGCCGGAATATTGTAGTGCACTAGACCAGTGGTTGTCAGCTTTTCAAGATTTCAGCTTCCAACTCCCTGACAGTTGCTGATGCTGGTAGAGACTTCTGGGAGTTGATGTCCACCCTATTTGGAGCCTGAGGGCCTTTCCGCACTACACTGTTATAGTGCTATTATTCCACCTTCAATATCCTCTGGAGTTCTGGGCTTTGTAGTTTCCTGAGGCCAAAGAGCTCTCTGGTTGAGAATTCTAAATGCCCCTTGCTAAACTGCAAACCTCAGGCTCCACAGGACGTGGAAAGTGGAATAATAGCACTGTAACAACAGTGCGGAAAGGCCCTGAGTCTGAGAACCAGAGCCCTAGAGCTCTCCAGTGAAGAACTGAACGTGCCTCCCCAAGATTAAAAAACCCTGGAATTCCGTAGAGTGGAGCCATGGCAGTTAACCTGGTATTGAATGATGCTCTTGGTTCAAGATGCAAGAAAGAGTTCACAGCTCAATGTGAGAACAGATTTGGGAGGTTTCAGGTTTCTTTATTTCTAGGACGAGGTAGAAGGCAGGGGAATCGAATTCTACCCAGGATCCTGGAGAGCAATTGCCAGTGAGAGTGGGCAGTACTAGCTTAAATGGACCAAGTATGGCAAGTCTCATCTGATCTCTTCCAAAGCTTGAAATATTAATGTTGAAAAGCAATTAATAAATATTAAATCAAGATCCACTGAAGTCTCTAAGCACCAGTGTAGTACTGGTACTATACTGGTACTTATAGAAACACATCTTTTTTTAAAAGTATTTACTTTTAGTTACTTTTTTAAAAGTTGTATTTGGAGGTGTGTGTGTGTGCGCACATGCACATGGGCGCATTCAAGTCACCTGTCAACTTATGGTGAGTCCATGAATTTCGTAGGGCTTTCTTAGGCAGGAGTACTCACAATACCGTCTTTCCCCCCACAAAATGCCAATAAAAGTATAAATACAGAAGTTATTTTTAAAACAAAGAACTTGTAACGTTAAGGACAATAAAATTCCTTAAAAGACTGTCTATAAACCATAAAAAGGAAGGCTGCAAAGCATGAAAAACCCATTCTGTATAAAAGAATTTTAGAAAAATCAACCACCAAGCATATTCTGGTTGGAAACTCACATGCTGAAAATACAATTCTTTGGTCAGCAGCTGGTTTCAAATACTCCTGTCTGCCATTCGTAAAAATTAGGCTTACTTGCCTCTGTTCTGCTCCCTTTTTCTCTCTTCCATTTGATTAGAAGTCAAAATTATTGACGGTTTTTGTTCCAGTATCAGATTGCCCACGTAACAAGGTTTGTACAGATGGGGAAAACTTGGTTTTCTGTTTTCCTGAAGAAGATTAGGTTTGTTTTCAGGGAAGGGGTAATTTGATGAATGACCACAGAGATCCAATTTGGTGGGTTGTGTGAACAGGCACAGAAAACAAGGCCGTTGCTTAAACACGTTGCGTTAACTGAATGCTGTCTCAAATAAAATTCCAAAACCTTTTGGTGTTACCGAAAAAAGACAGCTACAACATGGATTCTGCACAGCTGTAAACAAGTTCAGTACTGTTACTCCTTTACTGGTTTTTGAGGCCAAGAGCAGCCCAGGGCCCCGACCAGCAGAAGTCTTTCCAGGGTTGTTTGTCTACATGATGAAGTGAGTTGCCAGCTAAAATTTTCCCCTGCTTTCTTGGCTGGATAAGACCATGCAGTCCAGATCAGTTTGTTTCCTTGGATCTGTAGTGAGCCATAACACCACTTTGGCGTAGAACACTTTGAATCGCAGCTTTGTCTTTTTTTCTTCTTCAAAAAGCAAAGTTTCTAGTCTTCAAGGTCAGTTTTTATTTTATTTGCATGTTCCTACCAGAGTAAAAACACCACTCCCTTCTGTGCATATCTGTCCACTTCTTCACCTATTTATTCAGCCTTCAGGTAAGCAAAGCGCAGCTCAAGTTCTCTGCGTATCTGCTCAGAAGGACTCCCCAGTACAGCAGTTTTTGGGTATGCAAAGCACAGCTCAGTTCTCTACATGCAGAGAACAAGCTTGCTCCATCTTCTGTATAACATCCCTTCAGATATTTAAAGGCCGTGTCACCACATCCCGGTGTGGCATTGTGGTTTAGACTGCGGGGCAGACTGAAATGGATGGATGCCTCCGTCCAGTCCTGAAACTTTGGGCCATTTCCGCACTGCACTGTTATAGTGCCATTATTCCACTTTCAACATCCTGTAGAATCCTGGGGATTGGATAGGGAGGGGCCTTTAGACTTCTCTGCCAAAGAGCTCTTAGGCCTCAGGAAACTACAAACCTCAGAATTCCCCCAACGATGTTGAAAGTGGAATAATAGCATCATGACAATGTAGTGTAGAAAGGCCGTTCGAGTGCTTAACTTAACCTCTAGGCCTGATGTTGAATCACTGTGTAGTGAGTTAATGTTGCCGTCTCTTTTGTTCTGAAAAGCTCCTCTTCTTTAGCATTTAGAACATAATGCTCTCTAGACTGGGAAGTAAAATGGCAGAGAAGACAAAATGGATAGATTTTCCCATCATTGTGTGTCTGTATTTGTGCGTGCACACATGCCTTAATTACCTGTTGACTTATGATGGACCAATGAATCCCAGAGGGTTTTCTTAGACAAGGAATATTCAGGTGGTTTTGCCAGTTCCTTCCTTTGAAATAGAGCCTCCAGCACTCTCTATTCATCTGCGGTCTCTCACCCAAATACTAACCAGGGTTGAGCCTGCTTAGCTTCCAAGATCAGATGGGATCTGGTGCCTTCGAGTATGTATTCATGTTGACTAATCTGGGAAACATCTGTTCAGACAAAGAGATATCCACTAACGCTTCAGGAGTAACAGAAGTAATGAAATGATGCACAGTTACATAGAAGTATATGAATAAAGTATATGAATAAAGGGTACTAGAATATACGAATCCAGGAAGGGTGCTAAGGAAGGATTGAAGAACTTTTCTTTAAAATAGGCAGGACATATAAAGAGTGATTTTTTTCTTTATTTACCATTGTTACAGTTTACAGTCTCGGAGAATACAATGGCATCTGTACAATTGGGTGTATCAATACATTATTTAGATATCATATTTTTTTTCTCTTTTTTTTTGGTTTTTTGTCTCTCTTCATGTTGCAATGGTTACCTTTGTATTTTTTTCCTACTTTAATAAAAAGTGTATTTTTTAAGGTGCCTGTCAACTTACGGTGACCCAATGAATCCCAGAGGGTTTTCTTAGGCGAGAAATATTCACAGGTGGTTTTGCCAGGTCCTTCCTCTGAAATAAAGCCTATAGCACTTGGAATGAACACTGAAAGGCAATGTTTTCCGTGCAGAGTCTTAACATGGCTAAAAACATATACTATATTACGGTGTTGCTAAACACTGGCAACATTGCTAAAGGCATTTGCTATAAACAAACATTTCTTTTCAGATCTGTATTTTGAGCCCCTCCAAGGAAGACATTCTCTCTGTCCCACTACCCTCGTAGATACATTCGGGAGGAACCCAGGAGAAGACCACCTTGGTGGCAGCTCCCATATTCTGGAACTCCCTTCGGAGAGGAATCAGTCTGGCACCCTCCTTGTGTAACTTTTTTGCAAGCAGCTACCAGACCTCTGAAGACCGACTGCTCACAGGGCTTGCAGAATTCTGCTGCACTATCTGCATTTTGCTTATCTGTTGCTTTTAACAGCTATTTTTAGCTGGTTTTAATTTATGCCTAATTTAATGATACTTTTTAACTTTTGGTTTGTGCGTGTTTTTTTGCTACGTTTAACTGCAAGCTATCCTGCTGTACCGTCTGTCCGTGCTTTGTGTATTTGTTGCTTTTAATAGCTATTTTTAATTGGTTTTCACTTACAGCTAATTTAATTGCATTTTTAACTTTTGGTTTTGTATATATATATATATATATATATTTGCTACGATTCTTTTAACTGTAAGCTACTGTGAGTCATTGGCAGTCCCCCTACCCAGCTGTAAACGACAGTGAGTTGTTGGCTGCCCCTCCCCTCCAAATACTAACCAGGGCTGAACGTGCTTAGCTTCCAAGGTCTGATTCATGTGATTATTTGCAACGGCATTTGGTTTGTTCTTGGGAGCACCGTTTTGCAATTGGGGGGGGAAGAGGGTGGGGGAGGCAGACTTGCTTTTAAAAAATTTGCTGCTTATGTCTTAATCAGTTAATTGTGTCAATTAATGCTTTTCAGGCCTAATTATGACTCTCCTTTCTGTTTACGCACCAGTTCAGGGGAGAACAAGCATAGGCGGCAATTGATCTCTTTAATCTCCTGTTTTGGCTGCCAGCGTTTGGTTACTACCTGCGGTGTCCGCAGCCAACACCTTAATTAGCTAAGTTTGCCGAGGGCTTTGAAGACGTAAAGCACCATAAACGGGCAATTGTTGTTCTAAAGTGGGGGCACAACACCCTTGTTTACCTTTGGGATAACTTCATTATTATTAGTTTTTTCCCCCTGACTTCCTTCCTGGCTTTTCCTCGCTCTCGGATCAGGAGCCATCTCTGTTCCTCCAAAAAAAGGGTTTGCTGTAAGTGTGGATGGGGATCGTGGGGCTGAGAGAGTGTGTCCAGCTTCAGAACCCCACTTTTTGGCCAGCAAAGTCCCCTCTGGCATTCTCCTAAGCTCTTCAATCTTTTTTGGGGCTGGTTTTGAGCAAAATTGGCCCCAATTGGGCCTAAGCCACTTGCTTCGCTTGCCCAACTCCCCGGCGGCTGAAAAGCATCCTTGAGCAAAGCTCAGCATGACTTCCGGCACTTCTAGATATGTGGATGTGACCCGCAGAGGGGTGTGTGGGTGGAAATTGTCCCCCGTTTCTGGTCTTGAGGGTGCTTCTAGGAAGTTTTGCCTTCTCCTGCATGGCAAAAGGGTTGGACTAGATGACAAGGGGCTGCACCGGATGTCGTTCATGCTCTCTTCCAACTCTACCGTTCCATTGTTTCTTTGGGGAAACGTCCACCTCTCTGTTGCTCGGTTCCCCCTCTCAATGGGAGAAGCCAGAAGGGAAGGGCAGCCCTGCCTCAGCTGGATTCATAGTGTGGTTCTTTGCATACCTGCAGCCACTGTGGTCGATGGGTTTGAGCACCGGGCCACGACTCTGGAGACCAGGTTTTGAATCCTGGGTCGGCCACAGAAACCTATTGCGTGCAAGCCACACTCTCTCAGCCTCATAATGAATCGCCGTTTTTTATTATTTATTTTGGAAAATGTAAATGTGTTCAGAGTGGATTACTGGAACAATGCAGAGACCACCGGAGAAACAACAAGGGGTGGAGAAGAATTGAATTGGCTTCTAAGAAATGTAAAAAGTGAGACCTGTCATTGCTTTTGAGAGTCTTTGGGAGGAGAAACACATTTGGCCTCAAAAATTTACACATTTGTAGAGTCTACAGATGACCCCAGCTATCTGTAAAAAATTTTATTGATTTATTTGTCTTATTCCATTTATGCTATGCGTTTCTTGCACCAGGGGACCCAAGGTAACTTAAAAGAGAAGTTGGCTAGAACGTTATGCTACAAAAGTTTTTTCAAAACCCAGTTAAGCAACAACAGTGTTAAAAATGGAGAGTTAAAACACTTTAAAACGCATTTAAAAATACTGAAAACATATAGAATAGAAACACAGGACCCCGGTATCGACTATGTTCCATCATAGGATATAACTAAGCATAAAGGTCCCAATATCCACGTGGAAAGTGAGCAGGGAAAGGGCTAACGAAACCTACTCTGGAAGGGAATTCCACAGTCTGGGAGCAGCCACCAAGAAGACTTTCTCTTTCGCCATCACCAAACATGTCTGTGATAGCGTCAGAAAGAGAGAAAGCCCTCCCACCATGGATGTTAAGACTCAGGCTGGGGCATATAGGAAGGTATGTTTTCCTTTTCCTGGACCCAAGCTGTGTAGAGCTTTAAAGGTAAAAACTGTTCAACCAGGGGCTGACATCCCTGGAGATATGCACGTGACCTTTGAAAAAATTCATTTCCCTAAAGTACCCTGGGAGAGGCCCTACTCATCCTCCAGGGCCCCAAACCCCGTTTTAGAGATAAAGCCAGACACTTTGGGCCACTCCTTTGAGGTTTAGACTAAAACCCAGAACCGATCAGCTGCGGAAATGGGCTGGCGGCACGCTCCGGCCCTAGTCGGCGGCGCTGCTTCTTAAAAATTCCACCCTCGTCGTCTCCCGTGTTGACAGTGGAGGTAAGGAGATGAGAGATTCTGATAACGCTGCAGCTTCTTGCAAATTCCAGGCATTTGTAATCTGACAAACGATGTGTGTTTTAGAGCCAGCCTGCAATTACTTTTCTATTAGACGATGTGATGAATCGGCTCATGCGGAAGCCGCTCTTTCCAGACGCCCGGAGGATTTTTGCCTGCCTCAGTGAATCTCCTCTGACTTTTCTTTCTTTCTTTCCAAATCCTCAAACCTTCAAGGAACTCTCCGGCTTGCTGAACCGAGCCTCCCAACTAGGTTCAGTACCTCGGACAGCTCTTTGAGCGCTGTCCGAAATGCGCAGCGGAGTCGCCAGCAATGGAGGCAACTCTTGAGAGAAGCTGAAGAAATAGCAAGGTTGGGAAGAGACTTTTTGGCAAAGGAACAGAACGACTGGCTGTGCTGCCATTTTAGCAGCATGGTCGCTCCATGGGTGCATGTCTGTATATATTAACTTGGCGGCACATCCCAGCAGCACTAAAGAACTTAAAGCAATGCTAGTTCTTTCTGTAGAAAGAAGCATTGTGCTGGGAAGCCAGGAGCAGCGTTTATCGCTTTATCGAGTTAATGGCTGGGATCCTTTTGGTGAGTCCAAGATAGAGTAGGCCCACTGAATAAACAGTTGAAAAAGGGGTCAGCCCGGTTCAATGGGTCTTAAAATAGGCAGTGAATAGGAAGTGACTTCCCATCAGTTCCTTTAAAGGACCTTTTTTGGAGCCTAAAATGGCCCCAAAACATGACAAAATGTTCCCCCGTACCCTCTAGAGTCCATTTGGGGGCATTTGAAGACATATTTATTTATTTATGTTGCGAGAGCCAGGTACAGATGGTCTATCTCAGTTTTCTATTGAGAAAGCTGGAACAGTTAGCCTGTGGATTTGGGCAAGGAAGGATCTGATGAACAAGAAAGCGGCATCTTTGAAGCCCCCAAGTAATCTGCTTCAGAGAATTCTGGGTCTCTGAACACAACAGGCGGCTCCTTAAACCCAAACAGGGGAGAACGTGAAGGCCTTTGCTGCAAGGTGACAAGATGACACCCTGTAGCTGGTCCTGAAGGGAAGAGGAGATCCAGCAAAGGGAGGAACTGCTGGTGAAGGGCAAGGAGGACCTCCAAAGAACACGTGCTGATTCCTGTCTTGAAACCACTTTCTGGGAGTAGAAAGAGCTTTTGGTGGGGAAGAAGAGAGGAAGGAGTGGGTATTTCCACTCGTATGCTTTGGGCCCCTTGCTGGCACCTTTATCCCCAATATCAAGAAAGATTTTTACATTCCTCGCCCGGTCTTGTGCCATGCCATGGAGAAGTTTGCTCACCTTTCCTCCCTTTTCCTTCACTGGCTTTAAACCCTTTATCTGCATCCAGTTCTGGGCACCTCATTTCAAGAAAGACATTGACAAGCTGGAACGTGTCCAGAGGAGGGCGACCAAAATGGTGAAGGTCCTGGAAGCCGTGAAGCCCTACGAGGAGCGGCTTAGGGGGCTGGGGATGTTTAGTCTGCAGAAGAGAAGGTTCAGAGGGGACATGATAGCCAAGTTTAAATATTTAAAGGGATGTCATATCAAAGAGGGAACAGACTTGTTTTCTAATGCTCCGGAGACTAGGACAAGGAGCAGTGGATTCAAACTACAGGAAAATAACTTCCACTGCTAGTTAGAGCTGATCGGCAGTGGAATATGCTGCCTCAGTCGAGTGTGATGAAGTCTCTTTCTTCTTTGGAAGTTTTTAGACACTGTCAAAGGGAGTGCTTTGACGTGGGTTCCTGCATGGCAGAACAGGGTTGGACTGGATGGTCCCTGTGGTCTCTTCCAACTCTAATGATTCGATGATTTATCCCATCGTGGCAGGGTCAGTCCCTGTTCATCCTCTGCCATCCCACTTTTCCAGCTGTTTTTAAAATGTCCCGGTTTCTCTTTCCTCCTCTGGCTTTCCTTCTTGGTCCTCAGCATCGCTGCAAACCAAGTTCAGGGTGCAAAAGTCGTTGGCACTCAGTTAACTGAATAGGAAGAGAGAGGAGATGAAGGAGAAGCATCTTGCCCTTCCCAGTAAACTCAGGCAAAAGCAAACTGCAGCAGCCTCTCCTAGACTGTGCGTTCTTCCTCATTAATATCTTTTGCCGTCTCGACCGCACTGTGAGGCCACTTGGTCCCACGTGTCCCGGCTCTCATCTGTGAAATATTGAAGAGCACGTGGCTTCCCTCCAGCCCCTCCTCGCAGCACATAGTTGTCTCAGTTAGTTTGCATTGTCATCGTGCAACTGCAACTGTTTCCTAATTTGGGCTTGGAGGCCTCTCAATGTGCATGTAATCATTCCTAACGACCATTTTAATTGGACATTAAAAATGCTTAATGGCTTCTTAGGGGTCAGGGAGCCTCACTGGGAAATGTGACATGCTGGCAATACTTTCCTAACCCTGGGTGTCTTTTGGAAAAGGGAAACGGTGGTGGTGGAAGAAGGGGAGGGTGGCACAGGTGATAAATTAAATCCCTGAGGGTGAATGTTAAGAATTGTGCAAACATTAGGAGTGAGATTGGTCTACCTTGTCCTGAAATGAACTCTTTCTCTCTCGGTATAAACTTCTCGCCTGATTTGCAAATCTTGTGGCTTCTGTTTTCTCACGGTGATGATGAAACAGGCCATTTCTCAGCAGCAGAAACTCTGGATTAGGGATGCAAATCTTTGAATTTCTTCGTCCCTGACGGAAAAAGAGCCTGTTGAGACAGTCTCCCAAGAAAATGGACAGCAGCTGCAAGATTTGTTTTTGTATGTTAGGATTTTTCACCCTAAAAAATGCGGGGGGAAAGTGCCGTCATCTTGGGGTGGAAAGCTGTACCTTGTGTAACAGTACTGGTGTCTGCATTGAAATGTTGGTTTTGGACCACAGTTTTGTGCACAAAACGGTGTGTTTTGTGCAAAACTCAATGGTTTGCAAAGGAAAACTTTGCTAAAAATACGTGAAACACTCATAATTTCACTGAGCAAGTGCATTTGGTGCAAAATATATTCTGCACCCCCCCAAAAGAAAGTTTTTGCACAAAACTCAAGGTTTGAAGAGACTACTGTTTTGCCAACAGTCCAGAAAGGTGAAAACTTGTTTTTAAAAAAGGCACAAAAACTTTTGTAATCTCCCTGAATGAGAGGAAAGCTTTTGGAGTGATTTATTCTTGCAGGTAAATAAGGAAAGACTTGCATTCCTTTGCACTACAACCACATTGTGAGGGAAAAGTATTAACTATCGTTAAAATCCATTTATATTAAAAATTCATTCACATCATGAAAATGCCTTTATTTATTTGGAATACATTTTTAAAAAACGAAATTGTAATACTTAGTATCTTAACAAGAATTCCATTAACACATATTTCTTGCAGATCTGAAACGTATATCTCGTCTAAAAGGACCTTAAGTTCAATTTATACCATTAAAATTGTGCAAATTGTGTTTATCGCCATATTCATCACAGTCACGCGCCTGTAATTAAATAACCATTATGTTGTACCAAAGAAGGCGTAGGTTACTGTAAAGTTTGTGGAGTTGTTTTATAGGCGTTTGCAGCGGAAACAAAGGATTTTGCTGCTTCCTCGGTTACCCTTTTATCAGAGTCGTCCAATAAATATTTTAGAAATATGACAATAGCAGATCGTCTCCCAGCGTGCCTTTGGTTCTCTGATTTATTTACTTGGTTAACAAGCTGTTTTGCAGAGGGTAAACAGTCTGTTAATTAAATTTGCCCGTGGTAAGTCGATTGGAAGTGGTTGTAAACATAGGGAGGTGAGATGCAAGGGGAAGGGGTATAGAGAGACTGAAGTTAGGGGTGGCACGTGAGACCCACAAACAAAATGCTGCTTGGCCTCCTCTTCATTCCAGCCCCGTGGCTTTCTCCAGCGTGCTCCATTCCAATCACCCCTGATTTTCTTTTAACCTTTAATCAGCTAAAAAAAATAAAATAATAATTATTACTATTTTCCATTTATGTTAGAAGAGCAAAAACTTCCTGTTCAAGCTGAACTAAAAAAGCCCAACCAGGAGGAAAATGGAAAATGTCATCCATGATTTTTCTTCCCCCTGACTGCTTCGCTCTGTTTTGGGGCTTTGGAGACAAAATAGCTGCATGAATGTTTGAAAAATCCCATTTCTCATTCTCCCCACCGAAATCCCTTCTTTGCTTTCTGTTTCTTCCTCCTTACAATGTCATCTCCTTGCCCATCCATTTCATTTCTTTAGCTTGTCGATTCCAATATACATCTCATGAAAACTCCCGGGGTTAAGAGTTTCAAAATTCAATTTCCTGGAACCAACACGATGGCTAGTACAGAACACAGGAGGACCACCTGGAGGCAAATAAAACAGCCAAGTTGCCCTTACCGCTTGTTGTTTCAAAATCTTTGGAATTCACTAAAGTGTTACAGCTGGGAAATTTAATATTGTCCAGCTGTTTAGACTCTCATTTAATTAATAACTTAGTTCAGGAATTCAGTAAATACTGAAATTCCACCTTAAGTCAATCAGTTAAAGTTTAAAAACAAATTTAGATTTCCCCTTTCTGTTAGAAAAAATTCTGACTTACTCGATAACTTAGTTGAATAACTCAGCTGATTTGAACTAGTTAGCTTCTTTCTCTCCTATTTTTAAAATGTGTCAATTGACTTTTAAAATTGGCTTTATATTGTAACATCATCCTTCATCCTGTGCCCCCGACAAAAATTATTCTTCAACTAAGTTTCATAGCTATAATACCAAAATAAAAGGATATCAAAAGTGTTTGCACACTCAGACAAAAAAACAAATTTATTTGCATTTTTAAAGAAGATTTAAATCATTGTAATATTCTGCAGAACTGGATTCCCAATTTGAGGTTCACTTTTTGTACGTTTTGAGCTGCGTTCTTTTTTAAAAAAGAAAGTTTTTTTAAATGCTAAGCCTCCTTGAGTCCTAATTTTGGAAGAAAGGCAGAGTATAATAGTAATTATAATGGTAAGAATAATATCTTCTTTCTCTGCTGTTGTTCGGCATTTGGAATGGAGGGTGGTGCATTATTCCACTCCAAGTTTCTGTGGGTTTTTTCTATTTGTGTGCGTGCGGAAAGCAAAATTAGAAGGGTTAAACTGGGAGAGATTCCTATGGTTTGCTTTACCTATTGGAGGCGAAACGTCCAGGTAAGGGAAATCTCCCCTAAGCTTTTGCAAGGTCTCCATTTACTAGTTCTCGCTCAGCCAGCCCATTAACAGGAAGTTTCATGGCTGGACTGGCAAAGTCTCCCGTCCCTTCCTTTGCCTTCAACTCTGGTCTGAAAGTCCGGTATCCTTCTGGAAATATGCCACTTAATTCTCTTTATTCATGCCCGCATGCCCCAGAGAAAAAAATGTCTTCTTCGCACATTTGGCAAACGATTGTTGGCAGAGGCTAGGATGTTTATCATACTGAAGCATCTCCAAAGGAAAAGCCGAACGGATGACGGAACGGCTTGCATGATCGTGATGTTTGGATACCAATCCTATTTGTGTGTGTGTGTGTGTGTATTTTTTCCCCCATGGAATTTGCTGCAGCAAGGCATGTACAAGTGCAACTTGGTATTTTTTTTTTTTTTAAAGGGAACTATTCTTTCATGCCAGGTTGGAGAAATGTTTATTTCAGTGATTCCCAAATATAGGTCCCCTGGATATTTTGGACTTCGACTCCCAGAATTCCCAGCCGGCTTGGCCAACGGTTGGGAATTACGGAAATGACGTCTAGGATATCTGGAGGACCAGCTGGTTTATTTTAATTTTGGAATCTCTGAAGTTTGCAGTTTCCAAGGGCAGCCCCGCGTAAGGTGCATTACCGTAATCTAACCAGGATCTCACCATTTTATATGATTGATTGTTTGGCATGACAGTGGTCTTGTCGGAGGCCTGGGGTCTTGGGTATCCCCCCAATGGAAGACATTGCACGTGGTCTCTTTAACTGTCAATTATACACCCCAGTAAAGGCCCAGTATCTACAGACGTTGCTCAACAGAACAAAATACTGGGACCCTATCAGACAATTATCTTATTTCCTTCAAGGCACTAACACCATCATACATTTGCCATGGGTAAGAAATGAGTTGAAGGCACACAAGATGAACTTGATTCCATTTTCAGGTTCATTATTTTACTCTCTTCTATGTCTGTCTTCCTTTTAAAAAAAAAAAGTAATATGAAAATTAAACTCAGGGGCATACTTGATTGATTTTTTTTTTTTTTTAAAAATGTTCAAACACTGGAAGGACCTTCAGGAAATTTTTGAGTCCTCTGCAAAGGAAGTACTGCTAAAGATAGCCATTCCGAGTGAAAATATCCATCCCATAGGGATTGGAAGGGATTGGGGTTTTTGTTTAGTTCCTGTTTGGATCTGCACTGACCTGGTTTGCACTTCTTGAGTGAAGGTGGAAAACAGGAAACAATTATACCTTGGCTTTTGTGCTCCTTTGGCTTTTGCAATGAGGTTTTCACGTCGTCGTACTGAAATACTTACATGTCAGGAAGTTTTGTGGGTTTGTTTGTTTGTTTTGTTTTTTTGGCAAAAGCCTGCACTGCGGTTCCTTGGGATTTGCTTGTGGATTTTGTTTTAAACCAAAATAACTTTTTTTTCTTAGCAAACAGATACAGAAATGTTGCAGAAAGAATAAGAAAAAGGAAAAACATCTATTGCAAATATGTGACATTTCTGGAAGGCAAATGGTTTGTTCTTCCCCACTGTTGAAGAGAAATGCCAAAGAAAAAGGATGGCAGTGTGCAAGTTATTTATTTCCAAAGTACTTAGTGGTAGCACAGTATACTATCTGTGTGGTTCTTGTTATTTTTGAGAGTTTGGGTCAGAAGCTCTGACACCCCTTTGGCTTAAGTTCCTGCTGCTGAAAGAATTTAATAACATTTATGGGTCGCTTGCGTCTTTTCAATGAATCAGCCTGTCCTTTGGTGTTTGCTGTCTGTGTATTTGTGTGTCGATGCGTTTAAGTCCAGAAAAGCAAAAGATGCTGGTTCTCTATAGAGACTTTTTCTGCAAACGGTAAATATTTCTGGGGAAAAAAATATCCAGTGGTTTGCTCTTAGCTGGAGGTAGGAAGTTTCGCAAGGGCTCGAGACGGCTTTTCAAGATGGTTTGTTGCAAACATCATCCTCATCATCAACAACAACACATCATGTATTCATACATATCTCAAAAAGATGGAAGGAATGGTGGGAAATATGTTCTAAAAATTGAAAAATGTACTTGTTGAGGATAACAAAACCCCAATGGAAAGGAGTCTCATTCTGCGCAAAATTCGCACATGATTGATTTGCACTGAAGCAATGTTTTCTGTGTAAGAAGCAGCTTTCTTCGCCAGAAAAATGCTGTTTTCTGTGCCAAAGAAGCACACGTGAATTTTGCACAGAATTCATCTTGAATTGCTATCAGGTTCTAAAAACTATGTGGTTTTCAAAGTCTTTCCCTCCATGGGGAGGAAATTTCTGAAATTACACGTTGCTTCCTTCAGTAAGGCAATTGGTGACGAATTAAATCCCGAATGCCTGACTTTTTCCCTACATTGGGATTCTGGGAACTTACCAAATTTAAAACAAACACAGATTAAAATAAATGCGAACACATCGGCAAAAACATACGGAAGGTATTAAGCCATCTGTGGGATTAAAACCATTTTGAAAATGCAATAAAAGAAGATAAATATCAACAGAGCAGGACATAATTAAGAGCCTATTGCAGTCAGTTCTGTTAGAACAAAATGTTTTCGTTCACTGACAGAGGGGAAGAGAACCATCACAGCCTTATTTATTTATTATATTTATATGCCATCTTTCTCCCGGTATGAAACCCAACAGCAATTTAAAACATCAAAACGTTAAAAACAATGAAAAACATATAAAATCATTAAAAACCCTAAAGCAATATTCAGTTAAAAGAAGTTAATAAATAAAGCTCCTCCGGCTTACCAAAAAAAGCCTGTTTAAAAAGAAAAGTTTTCATATAAGAGGATATGCTCCTTCAGATAATGTGAATTTCTCTCCATATTCCTGCATCTTCTCTTGTTTCCTGAACTCCAATGTGTGGAGGAGACACATTCCAATATAGTGTTTTGTAGCTTTATTTTTTTTCAAAAGATGTATTTTGGCCTGTAAGTATTTCAAGGCCTTCTTCCGAGGGGTTGTAAAAGAGTACAAAGAGCATCTCATAAATGCATATGTATATAAATAATCATTCCAACAATCATTTGAGTCTGGGCAGAACTATATTCTTCCTTTCCTAGAAAGCCTTAAAATATTTAGAGGCTGAAATACATCATGGTTTTTAACAGTGAAACCTTGGTTCGTATCGTCTTGAGATGTGTCTCCTTCCTATTTGGGATTTGTTGGATGCTCTTGGGTTTTTGCTCTTTTTCAAAAGTAACTTCAGGTCCTTCTGTGCATTGGAGCTACTGCCGAATAAAAGTACCCAGGATTTCAGCGTTAGTTGAGAGAGAGATAACTTAGAAGATTCCCTTGCGTGCTTCCATTAGCATCCCTCTGGACGGTTTAGCTATGGATTGGAGCACCGGAAGGAGGTTGAACTCGATGGTTTTTGGGGTCCCGATTCTAAGATATTGGGCTTTACGATGAGACGCTGGGAAGGCGAGCCTCAGCTTGTGTTGACTTGCCATTGTCTTGGCAACGGGGCAGAGGGTGGCCAGTGTGTGTGTCAGTTCTAAATTAGTGGGATTATCCTAGAAGCATTTGCTGCCGGATCATGGAAAATTCCTATGAGAAAGCAGCTGGGCTTGATCTGATGCCAAGAGAAACAGGATGAAGCCAATGCCTTGTCCGTAGGGGTACGGGGCCGCCGGAGATGGCTGCGAGCATCTTCCCCCAGCTGCAGATTAGCTCTTGCCAGCAATTCTTGAGATCCGTGGTGCGTTTTTGCAGCACGAGGCAGTGGAAAAGCACAGCGGAAGAGGCGCAACTGCCACAGTGGGCACAGTGGAATAGGAGAGGATTTGGAAAATACCCATGTGTGCCTTTTCCTCGATTAGGCCTGTAGAGCTTTGAGAGGAGACATAGTTTAAAAATACGGTCAGCCCTCTACATTTGCGGGTTTCACGTTTGCAGATTTGATTTTTCGCGGATTATTTGCTGTCCCTTTTGCTGCCTCCCTAGGCCATTTTTAATAGGAACTGCAAGCCTTGTGAGACTGAGAAACTGCGAATAAGGCTTGCAAGTCCCTCTTAAAAATGGTGTGGTGCAGCCGTGGAGGTGGCCGTAAGCCCCACCAGCCCCCCACTTCTGCCTTGGGAAGGAACCTGAAGCCTCAAAGGAATCTACGGTGGGTTGAATATGGTGCTCACACTCATTTTTCTGTGTTAAATATGGTTTGGGAGGGCCTAGAGTTATTCATGGTTTTTCCGCTTTCATGGGGGTCTTGTGCCCCTGACCCTAGCAAATGGGGAGGGATGACTGTATGTGTTTTGGACATACTTCTGTTTAAAAAGATTCACGCTTTTTTAAAAAAGGAAGACCAGAATAATGACCGAATTAGTGGAAATGCAACCTGGCCTGCATTCCACCAGTCTCGGAATGTGCCAAGTTCCTTTTTCCCTTTAAAAGGTACTTTTGCTGGGTTTGAATTGTTTGAAGCTGAAGTCCCCCATCACCTAAAGTACAGCACAATTTGCATCCCAGCCCTAGGAAAACCATCGGCTTTTTAAACTCTGCTCAACCAGACCATCACGGAAGTGGATTTTGTGCCTTTCAGGCAGCAAGCCAACTCTTAAGTATCTCCGCTTTCATCTGATGCACTGATAACCCACATTTTTATTTATTTTATTTTTTAAAAAATCCCCTTCTTTAATTTTTAATGAAAACAAGTCCACCAGATTTTTATTTTTGGACAAACAGATCGATGATGCATCTCAGTTCTGATTTCTTCCCTGGCGATGAAAGGAACCATAATGGTCACCTCCAAAACATGGACTTTTCTCTCCTCCGTTTCTTTTTCTGCCTGACCAAACTCTTCAACCATTTCCTAAAGTTATATCTCATCATGCTGTTCCTGATTATTATATTTTTTTTTGTTTTATTTCCCCATCCTCTCCTGATAGATAAGCTCATTAAAGATAATCTTGTTTGCTGGATTTCATCTCTGCAGGGTGATTTTTATTAATAACTCCCTTTGAGGTTTTGGGATTTTTTTTTTTTATTTTGAGCTGCATTCCACTATGTGCGGGGGGGGGGAGCCTAAATTTCTTGATCTGGGTTATTTTAAGAGGAGTCATCTTAGATCAGATGAAAGATCCACCTAAAATAACATCCCTTTTCCCACAGTGATCAAACCCGTGATGTCTCTGCGAAGCCCACGAGAAAGATCTGGAGCTGAACCTCTCCAGTGTTACTTGGAGGCGTACAGTTTTGGAACATGGATCCTCCACTGAGAATTATCATGGCAGAGACAAACATAAGGAAAGGCTGATAGGACCCGACAGGTTCAATATTCCTCCTGGAAAAATGGCCAGCCGTAAACGTTTGGCAGGGCTGTGGGATGGGAATCACGGGTTGGAGTCAGAAGCAGTTTTGGGCAGAGTTGGAGTTAGAAGAAATGTGCTGACTCCGACCACGGTTGTGTGCTTTCAAGTCATTTTCATAGAGTCGTAGAATTGTAGAGCTGGAAGAAACCACAAGGGCCATCGAATCCAACCCCCTTCTGCCATGTAGGAATACACTATCCAAGCGTTCCTGACAGATGGCCATCCAACCTCGCTTTAAAAATCTCCAAAGAAGGAGCATTTCCCACTGTTGAACGACTTTTACCATCAGGAAGTTCACCCAAATGTTTAGATGGAATCTCTTTTCCTGAAGATTTAAGCCATTGTTCCATGTCCTAGTCTCCAGAGCAGCAGAAAGCAGGCTTGCTCCATCCTCCATATGACATCCCTTCAAATATTTAAACATAGCTCTTAACCTGCGCTTCTCCAGGCTAAACATTCTCTGGTACCACTCTATTCTGCATTGGTTAGGCCTCATTTGGAATACTGTGTCCAGTTCTGGGCACCTCAGTTCAAGAAGGATGTCGACAAGCTGGAACGTGTCCAAAATGGTGAAGGGTCTGGAAGCCATGAAGCCCTATGAAGAATGCCTTAGGGAGCTGGGTCTGTTTAGTCTGCAAGAGAGAAGGTTAAGAGGGGACATGATAGCCCTGTTTAAATATTGGAAGGGATGCCATGTAGAGGAAGGAGAGGGCTTGTTTTCTGCTGCTCCAGAGACCAGGACAAGGAGCAATGGATTCAAGCTGCAGGAAAGGAGATTCCACCTGAACCTCAGGAAGACCTTCCTGACGGTCAGAGCTGTCCAGCAGTGGAATCTGCTGCTGCCTCCATGGAGTGTGGTGGAGTTTCCTCTTTCCTTGGAGGTTTTTAAGCCGAGGCTGGTTGGCCTTCTGTTGGGAATGCTTTGATGGGGGTTCCTGCATAGCAGGGGGTTGGACTCGATGGCCCCCAGGGTCTCTTCCAACTCTATGATTCTATGATTCTATAGTTCTTAACCTTCTCTTCTCCAGGCTTAACATACGTAGCTCCCTAAACTGCTCCTCAGAGGGCTTCGTGGTTTCCAGGCCTTCTCCCATTTGGTCCCTACAAGGAGCAGCTTAGGCAGCCCTATCGTGAAGTGTTCTTGGCAAGGTTTGTTCAGAAGGGGTTTGCCATTGCTTTCCTCTGAGGCTGAGAGAGTGTGACTTGTGTAAAGTCAAGTGGATTTCCATGGCTGAACAGGGATTCAACGCCTGATCTCCAGAGTTACAGTACAACATCCGAACTTCTATACAAACTTGGATTTTGGCTTCAAAATTAAAAACTTGGTTTATTGCATGATTTGCTTTCATAGGAATTAAGGAAAGTTTTCTTGTCGAGAAACTTTAATCAAACAAATGTCTATTTTACGTTCCATCTATCTAAGTAGCTTAGTAATTCACCTGGTTGTGCTGCTATTTTGCTACTGTAGATTTATTGTTATTAATCAATATACATTTGCAGTCTATGAAAGAGTTGAAGTCAGATAGTATAAAAAGAGGAACGAGAATCAAAAGTTTGGTGTGCAGACTCTGCTGCCCAGCTGATGGGAAGCCAACAAGCTTCCTTCCTATTTTTAGAAGGCTAGTAGATACAATTTTAGGGCTAGTGAATTTTTGTGAGTTTATCATCTGAGTTCTTTTTTTTTTTTTAATTCACCAGTCTGGGCCCTTTTACACTACAAAATTATGATGCTATGCTTCCAGTTTAACTGCCATGATCCGTTCTATGGATCCTGGCATTTGGAGTGTGCTTAGAATTTTGAGCCAGGGAGCTCTCATGTTTTGCCAAACTATAAATCCCAGGATTCCACAGGATGCAACCACAACAGTTAAAGTGAAATCATAATACTGTAATTTTATGGTGCGAAAGGGACTTGGTGGCAGGCATTGCAAGAGGTTGCATAGATTCTACATTTTGGAATATATACACTAAGAGGGGGAAGAAAGACTTCAGGAAACAATTTCTTTTCATCTGTTATTCTCATTGAAGGTAGCATTTTCCACACATTCTAGTAGGCATGTAAATCTTGACTTATTTCATCCTCGTATGTCCAAATGAATCATTTCTGCAGTTTCTCCCTGCTCTGTGAGAACAGAAGGGGCTCTGTGCAATTTTTGAGGACTTTTCGTACTTCTGTCGGGAAAATTCATTTGCACAAAATTATGCTTGGTTTTTCTGTGCAGAATTTTTTTTTCTCCTGTATCCTAGTCCGGTGTCTATGGTTCTCCTTCTCCTTCTTTTATTCTCACAGTGACCTTGTGAGGTAGGCCAAGCTGCAGAAAAGAAAGCAAATTGTGTCCCAGTGTTGCCTGACTCAGTGGGGACTTGAACTTGCATGTCCCATAAAACCTGCCTTGCTTGAATTATGGGGGTGCATGGTTTCTTATGCAAAGAGATTTCCAAGGTATTGCAGGTTACAAAAAAATGTCAGTGTCCCAAAGAGTGTGTTTGTGCATAAAGCATCACATGTCTTTTGCAAAAACAACCAAACAGGAATAAGACTTCTCTCCGGAAGCAACAACCAAGAGACCAAGAAAAAGAGTCAGGCAGCGAATACCAAATGCAGCGCATTTGACAATAAATTAAATCAGAGCAAATAGACGTATATGCAAACTGCGAGAAGATGTGAAAACATTTCTCAGACGAGACTGCTTTGCATAACCTTTTGCAGATTCTGTTGCTAAACATAAACTGGTTTTAACAAAGGAGGCATACAGATATTTTTGAGATCAGAAACAAGCTTGGCGTAAACTGCAACAACAGCAGATGCGTTTGAAACAAAAAACCAAATGTGTTTTTGTCATACTGAATCTTCCCCAGATAGAATACAATGTAATATATTCCGAGGAAGTTGTCTTTTTGTGTCAGTTGTGACACAAAGCGACATGAACTCCAGCAAACATTTTAAAGGTAAACATGAAATAAAATTAAACACCATACTAAATGGAATACTGACTTGTTAACTAAATATTCACTAAATGCTAACTCACTACAATGCTGACTTACTCACTAAACACCAGCTTAGTAAAATGTGAAATTTCTCAGACCTCCCCAACCAAACTGTAGTGAAAAAGAAGAAATAAGAAAAATATATACATATAACTCTACCATAAGAAGTCCAACCAACAAACTTGCTAGGGCTACTAGTAATCATATGCACAAATTATTGCATCAGTAGATTTTTTTTATTGCTCAAAAAGACTATTGCAAGGTAGTTGTCTTGAGTCAGTGGGGAATTTTACCAGTTGCGTAGGGATGGGGGTGATGGGGCGGTTTGCCCCCAGCGGCAGTGTTTTTGGGGTGTCCTGGCTTGTAGTTATATCCCCGCATGCTGTGGCCACGCCCCCGCACACCGTGGCCACGCCCCTGTGCACTGTGGCCCCGCCCCCATGGCCCCGCCTCCCACGTCATGGCCCCGCCCCCTCCCACCTCCCCTCCATGCGCTCCAATCTCCGCCGCTGAATTCTACACTAGGATTCTGGGAGACTGGGATTTGTAACCCCAGCTCAGCCCTGGAAACGGAGGTGGAGACCTTGGGCATGTCACACTCATCCTCGGAGGAAGGCAATGGCCAACCTCTTTGGACAAATCGGGGGGAAGACCTTCGGACTGGCTTGACTTCAAGGCAGAGAAGCGCAACAAAATCCTGTTGACCATAAAACAAAATCCAAAATATACGTAGGATGGGGATAACTTGAGCTGTCTTGCTTCATAATAATAATAATAGAAATAATAATTGTTTTATATCTTGGTGCCACCTCTGTCCACCATGGCTCAACCCCGTTCCCGCAGACACATACACATATTTTGATTTTTGTGGTTTTTCCACTTTTGCAGGGGTCCTGCGCCCCTAATCCTAGCAAATGTGGAAGGGCAGGCAGTAATTGTATATTCTTGCACAGCGAAGGGTTAGGTTATTTCATCCTTGCATCCCCATCTGTCTCTAAGATTCTGATATTCTGTGACTCTTTTGGTGCTGATTGCTCTCTCCTTGGTAAAAGCAAAAGGAAGACTCGTGCCTGGGGCTTTCCTCAAGGGCATTGACCGCAGGCCAGCTTGACCAAGGGAGGATTGTCTCTCTGCTTTCTCCTCATGCAAAGCCTCTCAAATAATTCTTTTTTGAAGCTCTTTGTACATGTATATTCCCCCACCCCACCCCTGTTAAAAATCCACCAACAAAACCCACCATCATTAACATAATGACTTATCTGGTAATGACATTAACATAATGATGCTAAATACAGACTCTCTGGAAGGGAAACCTTCACAGATAATGACTCCCGTTTGACCTTCCTCTTTGATACTGAAAGAGAGAGGATAAAAGGGGGAGGAGGCTTAATCCCCTATTTCTAGACCTATGGCCTCCCATTTGGTTAATGATAAAGTTGGGCATCTCAGTAGTTTGTTTATTTATTTAATGGAAGAAGCTCATGCCATCTACTGAGGCTGAACGGGAGAACTCTACTAGTCGCTAGCAAACCTTTACATACCGGCAGACCTCCTCTGACTAAATCTTGCCAAGAATGTTGACCTTTTAGGGTCAACATAAGTCAGAAAAAACAACAGCAATGCATTTTATGCACAACCGCAGTGGAAAGTATAGCATGTACAATTGCAATGTGTAATTGCAGTGCAAATTGTAGGATGCACAACCACAGTGTACAACTTGGAGGGACCAAGCACAGAGGGATATCTGTCTTTGCAACTATTTCCATTGCTGTCAGCAGAATCCCTCTGTTGCGCATTGGGGCTTTTTGGACTCGCGTGCCTAGTGTGACTTCTGTGTACGCTGCTAACTGAATTCCAGCCACCGTGTAAACAGGAGTGAGATTTGTTCCTCAAGCAAGCAAGGGGTTTTCTGGTCTATCCAGCACAAATTCCAGATAGGACTATGAGAAATCTTTGGCGTTTCTGCTCTTCATTATAACCAGATGCAGGAGCCCATCCAATTGCTATGTTCAGTGAACGTATCTTTCTGAACATCTTCATAGCTGTATCTTTGCATGCTTGAAATTCTTTCAGATAGCTCTGTGGCAGCAATAAAACTGAACCATGTGTGTGGATAACGTCTGCCAAGTTGTCAAGCTCCGCTTTATTCCGTGGCTCAGAGCGGGGGAAAGTTCCAGTTGTGGGCGGCAGATCCCGGAATAGTTGGTGGAGTCAGGGTCAATGGGTTGGAGAATCTGCTCCAACTTTCAGTCTGGAATTTAAAGGGGCTCTCCAAAATGCAAAGCCAGTTTGATATACAGGGTTCATGCTTGGATATTTCCGTTTAAAATTTGAGCTAAAATTCATAGCAGAATTAACTCCTGCCAATCTCTAGTACCTGGACTCATTAGGACTTACCTCTCAGTAGACACAGAGAATGCTGTATGCATACTTTTGTTGCTAATTGCCGTCAAGTTGACTTCGATTTATGGTGAGCTTCTGAATGTCACACCTCCAGGACGTCTAAGAGCCCCACTCAGGTTTTGCAGTCGTGGATTGAGTCTATCCGCCTGTAATGAGGTCGTCCTTTTTGACTACTGCCTTCTACCCTACCAAACCTTATTGTCTTTCATAGCGAATCGTGCCTTCTAAGGAAATGTCAAAGTACAGCAGCGTCAGTATAGCCATCTTGGCTTCCAGGAAGAGTTTGGGCTTGATTCATTCTTGCATTCATCTGTTACTGTTTTGACAGTCTGTGGCACTTGTAGAGCTCTTCTCCAGCACCAAAAGCCAATTGATTGAGTTGATTGAGTCAAATTAGCTTTTTTCCCCGTCAGCTTTCTTTACAGTCCAGCTTTCGGAACCGTACATAGAAATCAGAAATATGATGGTACAGACAATCCTGAATTGGATGTGGGTGGGTGTACATGGTATCAAGTCACCTGTCAATTTATGGTGACCCCATGGATTTCACAGTTGGTTTTGCCAGTTCCTTCCTCTGAATTATAGCCTCCAGGACCTGGTATTCCTTGGTGGTCTGCCATCCAAGTACTAACCAAGTACTAACCTGCTTAGCTTCCAAGATCAGATAGAACATGTTGCTTTTAGAGTATTTTCTCTTCTGATTTTAAGAACTGTGTGTATGTGCCTTCAAGTCACCAGTTGACTTTTGGTGACCACATGAATTTCAGAGGGTTTTCTTTGGCAGGGAGTTATCAGAGGTGTTTTTGCCAGTTCTTTCCTCTGAAATATAGCCTGGTATTCATTGGAGGTCTCTCATCGAAGTACTAACCAGAGCTGACCCTGCTTAGTTTCCAAGATCAGATGGGATCCAGTACCTTTAGAGTATTTAGTCCATGACTTGCATACTAGTTCTTTGCAAAACAGCCCTGGAAACATACAAACTAGCATATTGCCATAAATTTTATAGTAAGGAGGGAGCTAAGCATACCCTGGAGGGCATTGTAAGAGTATGCCTTTTTTAAAAAAAAACTGCAGCCAAAATTTATGTGATTTGCTGTCTTAAACACCCATGCTTGAACAAAAATGGAATTAATTCCTGAGCAAACATGCTTAGAATTGCATTTTAGCAAAACTAATAGGTTTCAAGTTTCTTTATTTACTGTTTGAATTAAAAAAAAAGGGACCTTATGTTTTCCTACCCATAGCAAATGGTAACAAATTGTGTCCCCTATCTGCTCTCCAAAACCTTTTTATGTTAAGCTATTTTGGGTACACTTTACAACTTTTTAAAAAGGTAGGATTTAAGCGAAATTTAGAGTCTCCATCAGAGCCTGAACAGTGAGATGTTGTTGGAAATATTAGCAAAAATAATATCAGACTTTTATTTCAAGGGACAATTTTAGCTGAGTTGGCATTTTTTCCAAAGATTCACTGAAGCAACACAGTTTTCATGGTCTTATAAAGAGACTAGATCTCATGTTCTCAAGCGTGTCCAGATGCCCACTAGAGATTGATGGAACAGTGTATTTCCAATACGGAGTGGAGACAATATTCAAAACTATTTAAAAGGTAAAAAAGCATGTTTTTCAGGTGCTGAGAAACACTGTTGAAAAGAATTTGGTCTGATAAGAATCTTAGCAATTCAGAACTTATTCTGTGCAAATTTCTCACCCGGTGGTTTTGGATTGTTTTCTGAGCATAGGAGATAATTTGTGCACAGAAATGTTATTTTCTGCACAGAAAATGCTGTTTTCTGTGCAAAACAACCCCATGTGAACTTTGCACAGAATTGCAAATAGGCTCTGAAAGCTGTGTGGTTTTTAAAAATGAATGGATTTAACCACAAGCTGTCTTGGGTCTCAGGTTCGGGGAAAAGGCAAAGCAGAGAGACTACTCCTCATGACTGATGGATGGATTGATTGGGGATGTTAAAGGGCCACGCTCCAGACCACAGCAGTTGTATGTGGTGTTACCGGTTGCAGCATCCTTTTTGCTTCATTTTAGCGTGGTGTCTTGCAGCCAGGCTTTGCCGTGTGAAATGCAAAGCGCCGCCCACTATTTGGATTGGCAAAGCCAAGCCAAACTGTGCGGAACAGAGGCAGAAACATGAATGAGTTGTCTGCTTTTAACAGGCATGGCCTTTAATTTCTTTTGGACCCTGGGAAACCATGCGTGTCGTTTAGAGATAAGGGAACAAAGTGTGTTGGGGCGGGGAAGTGGAGAGGGATCCTTTTGTTCTTCCAAAGGCAACAAATGTTTTTAAAATGCTCTTGTGGTGAAGCAGATTCTTTCTTGTTAAAGAAAAAGAAGAAGCAACTGCAGAAATGTGGGCTTGATTGGACATTGAAGTATCTACAGTGGTGCAGTAAATGGACAACAGAGAACTTCCTTTTGCAAATACATCATCAGTTACAACAGAGAGAAATGTAAGGTCCTACGCTTAGGCAGGAAAAATGGAATGCACAAATATGGAATGGGAGATACCTGGCTGGACAATAGTGCATGTGAAAGGGATGTAGGAGTCTTGGTAGATCTCATACTGAACATGAGTCAGCAGTGTGATACGGCAGCCAAGAAAGCCAAAGCGATTCGTGGTTGCATCAATGGGAGCATGGTCTCTAGATCAAGAGAGGTGATGGTACCACTTTATTCTGCTTTGGTTAGACCTCATTTGGAATACTGTGTTCAGTTCTGGACCCCTCATTTCGAGAAGGATATGGATAAGCTGGAGCGTGTCCAGAGGAGGGTGACCAAAATAGTGGAGAGTCTGGAAGCCATGAAGCCCTATGAGGAGCGGCGGAGGTTGCTGGGGATGTTTAGTCTGCAGAAGAGAAGGTTAAGAGGAGACATGATAGCCATGATAGCCATGATTTCATACGGAGGATGGAAAAAGCCTGTTTTCTGCTGCTGCAGAGACTAGGACAAGGAGCAGTGGATTCAAGCTGCAGGAAAAGAGATTCCACTTGAACCTCAGGAAGATCTTCCTGATGGTCAAAGCTGTCCGGCAGTGGAATATGCTTCTGCCTCAATGGAGTGTGGTGGAGTCTCCTGTGGAGGTTTTTAAGCAGAGGCACATCAAAGCCATCTGTCAGGAGTGCTTTGATGTGGGTTTCTGCATGGCAGGGGGTTGCACTGGATGGCCCCTGGGGTCTCTTCCAGCTCTATGATTCTATGATCATCCAAGATTCTGTATCAGGGATAAGCAAGTACTTCCGTTTCCTTAGCCCCTGATACGAATAACTGAATGATGGTGGTGGGAGTGGTGGTGATTATAGAAACACAAAATCTTAGAAGTGGAAGAGACTGCAAGGGCAACTTAGTCCAACAGCCTACCGTGGAGAACTATACAACTAAAGCTTTATCATACCTGTCCCATGGGTATTACATTCTTCATTAAGTTTTTTCTCAAAGAAAGCATCGAGTAACTTTAGCAATTTTCTTCCCGTGGCAAGAAAGCCTTCGAAAACCCCACAGTTTTTAAAGCTCATTTACAATTCAGGACTTTTTCTCTGCAAAATTCACACATGGAGGTTTTGCACAAAAACTGACCTTATCTGAGTGGGAAGCCACACTCTCCACACAGGAAACAGCATTTTCTGCACAGAAAATAATATTCTTGTATAGAAATATTATCTTCTGCACAGGAAAAAGTGGTTTTCCATGTCAATCACCTGCATCCAAATTTTGCATTGATTGAGTCCCTGGTAAAAGCATTTTCTGTGCAGGAGGCAGCTTTTTTTAATGCAGAAAAAAAGATTTCTGCATAGAAACATCATTTCCTGTGCAGACAAAACTGTTTCTTGTTTAAAAAATGCTGCTTTCCGCAGAATAAGTCCCAAATTGCAAAAAATCTCACTAGTCCAGGATTCTTATCAAGGCTTTCAACACTCAAGAAACATGTTTGTTGGCTGTTATTTTTTTTTAAAAAAAAAAAATACTGTTGGATAGTCTTTCCATCTTTAGTATCCAACTTCAAGGAAGAGCTTTGTCCATGCAGAAAATAGCGCTTCTATGCAGAAATCTTATTTCATGCACACAGAAAATGCTTTAACTGAGGACTTAATCGGAGCAAAATTGTCATGCAGGTGATTTACATAGAAAACAACTTTTTATGTGCGAAAAAGAACATTTCTATGCAAGACTATTATTTTCTATGCAGAACAACCACAAATGAATTTTCCACGGAATAAATCCCGAATTGCAAAAATTCTCATCAGTCCAGGTTTCTTATCAAGTCTTTGAACACGAAGAAACATGTGCTGACCGTTTTTTGAAAACGGTTGAATATTCTTTCCATCTCCAGAATGGAAATTCTGTTCAAAGATCCCCAAAGTTGCCAAGTCTGCCTTTCTCAGGTAGCCTCATTACACCCTGGAGCAGTTCTTCCCGTAAAGAAGTGTTTCCTAATATTTGGGTGGAATCTCATTTTTTCTTAATGATGCATTGTTAGCAGCATATATTCAGGCCAGCCCATCCTTGGCATCTGGCTTCAAGGGTTTGCCTCTGCTGTTTTCTCCTAACATCCTCGTGGCTTTTGAGGAGGGGGAAGCAAGTTGAGGGGCTGTGAAGAGGAGGGAAGGAAGAAAGGGGAAAAAAGATGACTCCGGAGAAGGTCTGACCTTTTCCGGCTCTGAAAGGCTTTTTCCACAGCCAGTGCTTGCTGTCGTAACTCAGTGGACGTGAGGCAGCCGAGGGATTTTGTGAAATCAACAATTAGATGAAAGGCTCACGCACGGCTCTCTACCTGCCTTGCTGGCTGGCCGGGCCCAGCTGACATTTCGGAGGGGCCGGGGGAGTTGTTTTCACAGTGTTGCGTTTCCAAAAGGGCAGATAGCAAGGGAAAAAAGGGAGACATCCCTCATAGAGTCTTAGGTTTGGAAGGGGAGGCAAGGACCATCTAGTTAACCCCGCTGCCCATGCACAAATGCATAACTAAACCACCCCAGAAGATGTTACGTTTAGCCTGTAGAAGAGAAAGTTAAGAGGGGACGTAATAGCTACGTTTAAATATTTGAAGGGATGTCATATGGAGGATGGAGCAAGCCTCTTTTCTGCTGCTCCAGAGGCTAGGACATGGAGCAGTGGCTTCAAACTTCAGGAAAAGAGATTCCGTGTAAACATTAGGAAGAACTTCCTGATGGTAAGAGCAGTTCTACAGTGGAATGCGCTGCTTCAGAGTGTGGTGGAGTCTCCTTCTTTGGAAGTTTATAAATAGAAGTTGGATGGCCATTTGTGAGGAATGCTTTGATGGTCTTCCTGCATGGCAAGATGGGCTTGGACTGGATGGCTCTTGGGGTCTCTATGATTCTATGATTCAATGAAACCCCTCTTTAACAGTATGCAAAGAAGGAGACTCCACCACTTTTCAGGCAGTCCAGTTACACTCTCAAACAGATCTTACAGTAAAGCAGTTCTTCCAAAGGTTTAGGTGGAATCTCTTTTCTAGTCATTTGAATTCAGGCCAAGCAGAATCTTGAATGTGTCAGAAGCATACCAAATTGAGATCCGAGAATCCTTTTGTGGGTTTCAAGGAGGTGTCACGCAAACAGATGTGTTTGTGGAAGAAGCCAGTGCAAAATTTCTCTGCTTTGGTTGCATCTCAGGGTGGCATGAGGAAAGAGCCTATGCGAAGTCTCTGATATCGTTCTTGGCAAGGAGGTGGGGAGCTAAGAATCATAGAATCTACAATTCTATGATGAATTGGAAGGGGTCACGAGGGCCATCTCGCCCAACCCCTTGATGCAACTGAAGCATTCCTGAAAGACGTCCATCCTAGGTAATGGCATCCACCCTGTTGTTTTCCCCAGCAGCTGCTTGAAACAATGGAAAGGGTTGGTAGCTCTTTTGAATCTGTCTTCCTCAGCTGCTTTCCTCCTTCAAGCCTGAGGATTTGACCTCTTGTCGCTCTAACAAGATGGAATTCATTTGCTTTTTTTTTTTCCTGGCCCAGACTGAGAACCTGCAAATCTGTGGAGCAGAAATGAACTTGCTGCGATACCCGAGGATAAACGGCGGCTGTAATGTGTTCGCTCGAGATCTGCCCAGGCAGGACGTAATTTGATTTTAGGTTTTAATCTTTTCAAATGGGGATTATACTGCTCCAAAGTTAATGTGCCAGGCAGCCTGAGGTTTCTGCATTCTTTCTTTCTTTGGGGCAGAAGTAGCGGTGTGTTTGATTTTGGGATTCTCCCCATTCCTCTGCCCTCTAATCCTTGACTTTGAATCAACATCAGTGGAACATTTCTATGGGGAGGGGACCTTCCCTTCTGTATTGTGGCCATCTCTCTGGGTTGTTTCAGTTGACCTGAGCCCTTAAAGCCTGTGGTCACCTAGAAGTTCCAGCACCTTGGACAGCTCAGGACTAAGGCCATTTCCGCACTAGACAATTATAGCGCTACGATTCCAGCTGGCTGCTCCCTAAACTGCAAATCCCAGGATTCCATGGGATGTTGAAAGTGGAATCATAGCGCTATAATAATCTAGTGCAGAAATGGCCCATGTGTCCAGGTCAACTCCAAGACCGTAATTTCCCTCCTTAACATTCTTCTGTGTGCCAGTGTTGGCACTGTGTATTATTTTCTTTCCGTCATTTAGTGCTGGTACTATCCTGTCCAACTATCAGCTTAACTAAGAAGTTGCAATTGCACCTCAAAAGGGGATTGAAATTAGTCTTTGCTGAGTTGTTGTAAAGCACTGTGGCTGCACAGTCGTTGTTGGAGTGGGATAAAGACAAGCAGATGAGCTGTTCCTTAGCAGAGAAGGGAGGGCCATCCTTCATTGGGTCGTTTCCCCAGTCACTCCAAGAGGTAGGAAAAAGGAAGACCTTACAGTGTCCCCACGAAGGGCGTAGGGATGGGGGGGTGATAGGAGTGGTTCGCCCTGGGCAGCAATGTTTTAGGGGCGGCCCAGCCTGTTGCCCTGCCTCCACATGCCATGGCCACGCCTCCACACCCAGTGGCCACACCCCCATGCCATAGCCCCTCCCCCTCCTGCCCCCCTCCTCACACTCCAAGCCCCACCACTGCAGGAGGGGAAGCAAGAGAAGTCAGTCTTTTTCCTGCCTTCGTTCTGACTAGATGAGTTTCTTTCATTCTCCTTGCTTCAGCCAACACTCCAGACCTACCACAAGCCTCCTTTTCTTCTCTTCTCTTCTTTCTCTTCCTCCTTTCCATCTCTTGTTTATTTATTTGTGCATTTGTACAATCGACACCCTGCCTTTCTCATTCCAAGGGATACGATGGGGTTGAGATCTAGAGTTCATTTTTAGCTTCAATTGCACATTAAGGGGGGGGGGAATTAACAGAATACAGTGTTCCGGTGTGTGTTACTTCTAGGGAATTTATATCCTGGCCCGACATCATCCAGGGAGCTTCCTAGCTCAGTGGGGATTTGAGCTTGGATCCTCTCCATTCCCAGTCCAGAGCTCTAGCCATTGTGAAGCTCTGTCTCCCTTTGCAACCACCGAGGGTATGCAATTCGTGGAGTCCTTGTGTCTCTGGGTGTGCATTGCCAGAGTCAAGATGCAGCATGCTCAGATCAAGAATTTTAATTGTTCCTGTCGCTGAGGAGAGAGCATTGAACCCTGAAGGAAAGTTAATGGGGACCTGTAAAAACATCTACAAACAAATCAATCTCCTCTTCCAGCAAACCAAATCAGGATGGAGTCCCTTAAAGATAGGGAGAGAAGAAGGCTTGGAGAGGGGTAGGTCTGGGGAGGAACGTGTTTGGTCAGGACAGGGGACAGGGGCTTCTCAGTGGTTGCCCCAAGGCTGGAGAACCCTTTTCCACCAACAGCTGGTTCGGGCTGGTCTTTGTTTCTCTTCTGTTGACAGTCAAAAAGTGTCTTTTATTTAGGGGAACTTTTAGCTACCAACTGGATGCTGCACAAGAGTCCTTTCATGGCTGTGCTGCGCTCTCATCATTATGTTTTAAAAGTGCATAGCGTGTTATCCATTGGTGCAGTTTCTCATAGGACAGTTTATTTAATTTTTCAGACTTTTTAAAAATACAATGGTCGCATTTCATTTTTGCTTCAGCGGCTGTTCTACACTGCTTAGGGTCCTGCCTTGAAAGAAAGGCAAGAAAGAAATGGAATGAATGAATTTTTTAAAAAAAACTGGGCATGGAGAACAGAAGGCAGGTTGCTTCCTTCTGCATTCAGTGAGAAAGGAAGAGAAATGAGCAAACAAACACGGGTTGCTCAGCCGCGTTTTGCACGACCGATGTTCAGCAAAGCTTGTAATTGCACCATCACCACCAGAAACACAATGCCTGGTTGGAGGGTTGAGCAGGGAGGGGGCCTAATAATACAGAGAGTTGAGAAACAGAAGGAAGTATGATCCATATTTCATTTTTTCCCCTTTATTTTTTATTTTTTGGCTTTGATGCATTTTTGATCAGCTGCCTTGCAGCTGCGCCTGGTTCTACGAGGAGACCAAAGGCCCGTGGCCCGCTTTGTGCCAGGCGGGTTGCACTTAGCGGAGACGATTTGGAGACGCTGCATGCCGGCAAGACGCGGTCAGCCGCCTGCTCCAGGGTCTCCTTCGACAGAAAGAAGAGGAGGGTCACAAGCTCTTTAATCCCTCTGACAGCTTAGAATCATAGAATCATAGAAAAGTAGAGTTGGAAGAGACCACAAGGGCCATCCAGTCCAACCTCCTGCCATGCAGGAAAACCCTCAAAGCCCTCCCGACAAGTGGCCATCCAGCCTCCGCTTAAAAACCTCCAACGAAGGAGACTCCACCACACTCTGTGGCAGCACATTCCACTGTCGGACAGCCCTGACCGTCAGGAAATTCCTCCTGAGGTTCAGGCAGAATCTCCCCTCCTGCAGCTTGCATCCATTGCTCCTTGTCCTGGTTTCAAGAGCAGGAGAAAACAAGCCCACTCCTTCTTTTAGATGGTCTCGGTTCTTGATCCCTGTTTCAACTCTTGGGTTGAAAGAGGGGGACAGCAGATTCTTAAATTTGGAGAACAGGCAAGAAAAGGGGGAAAAAAGTACTTTCCTTGGGGTGCTAAAACCAGAATGAAGCAGGGATTTAGTACAGTCAGCCCTCCACATTTGCTAGCATTAGGGGTGCAGGATTCCTGCAGAAGGGGGAAAATTCCAAATCTCAAAATGTGCATGTATTTCCTATGGGAAGGGAGCTGAGGCTTGGAGAGGAAAACAGGTACCCACAGTCCAAACCAGGTTAGGGAAAGGAGAGGTAAAATGGGTGGGTTGGCACGGTGGCCGTATATTTCCTCTCTCTTACTCATGTCCTTCCTTGGTTATGGGAGATATTGGGAGAGGGCTTGTGGGACTAAGAAATTGGGCTAGTGATCTGTCCTTAGCTGGCCAGGCAGTGGCTAGTGGGGAAGGTCCAATGCCATTTCTTTCAATATAATAATGTACTGTAACTTAATTATCTATTAAATGCTTTGGTATACCAAATATCCTTGTATCTCATTTAAGAGATGCTACATGCTTCTCACCAGAGCTCTATATTACTATTCATATATTTATCTATGCTAAAGTCTGATATCTTGTGTCCTCTATCTAAACATTATTCTATACTTTGTGCTTGATTCGTATGTTATTTTTGATATTTTATAGCTCATAGGATATAACTGTAGAAAATAAATTCCTCTTGAGCATTAACCCCAACTTCAAAGATTTAATCTTCAAGGCCTCCAACTGCTACATTTCCCCATTTCTTTTCTCGTGCTTACATCATACAATCCCCATCTTGGTGTGTTTCTTTTTGATTTTGATTAGTTAGTTTGTCCATTTGAAACATGGCATATAATTCTGTCCATTTGATACATGTCCTCTAATTCTTAATTCCGTGCAACATTCAACGTAGGTTATTTGCAATGGCAACAGCATTTTCTGTGCGGGAAATGCAGATTTCTGCAGAACAGCCCCTTGCGAATTGGTGCGGAATAAATGGCAAATTGCAAATAGGCTTCAAAAACTTTATGGTTTTCGAGGAGTTTCTGGCCCCAGCAAGAAAATCACTAAAATTATTTGTTTCTTTCTTCATGGAGAAAAATTGGTGAAGAATTACATCCCTCGTGGCTACACAATTACCTGAAGATTTCCTTCCACCCACCAGCCCAATTCACAAACTCCCAGGACTCATGCATGGATGGGAGAGCTGCCTGTTACCCTTTATTTCCATCAGATTTTGTGATGCAGCTCTCAGCTTTAACACAACCGTCCCAATCCGTTCTGTGGAAGCCAGAAGTTGTAGCATTTCCTACAGAATTTAACTTCTGCAGACCGTCTGTTTTCTTTCAAAAAGTAACAACGAGACCCTCGAGGTTCCCAGTCCTTAATGGTGATTGGAAAAGCCATGAAGTTCCTGGATTAAGTTTAGTCAAGGGATATCCTTGCAGTTTTCGTTCTTGTTCTAGGAGTGTGCAAGCTTTGTGGTGGTAAAGGCCAACATTTTCTTCATTGGAAGTCGTCCAAGGACTGCCTGCCAGTGGTAGGACTGAAGCCAAAAGTGGGGGAAACTGGGCTGCTCCGTATTTTCTGTCACATATAGAGCACATGGATCTGTGTGGATGCCCAGTCATGCATTGGCACATTCTCCCTCTCTCAAACACACACCATTTTTTGGATGGCAAGCATCTTTTATGCACCATTGCAAAGACACGCAATTAAATTAACACACTGATGGATCTCACGTCCTGGCTTCTGTAATCTTTCTGTGTCGATTGCCTTATTCTGCAACAACCCTCATTTCTCAAAGGACGCCTTTGCTTGCTAAACTCCTCCCTGGCCATAAGATGGAGGAAACGCTGCTGCCATTGATTGGGCTGGAGGATGTTAGCATCTCAAAAGTCTCCGTGGGTCTCTCTTTGGTTCTTTGTCTGCAGCATTGATCCGCGCCTGGTCTCCGGAGGTCATAGGCCAGCACATTCGTTAACCTAGCCACGGTTTACCTATGTTCTTCCTAGCCACATGCGTCGCATAAATATAGAACCATAGCAAATAGAGGGGCGGGGAGGGGGCTGTTATGGCTTTGAAACATGTGTGGAATGATGTCTAAAGGTAGGCAATATCAGTGATGTAGAGACCAATTTCCAGAAATGCTCCTGAACAGAAAGGAAAGAAAAGAAGAAAAGGGTACAGAAGTCTACTTTCAGTTTTGAAGAATAGGTATCTTTTTAATGGTAACGGAGGGGGGCTCCAGCATATTATAAAAAGTGAATCCTTTCCCCTACAGATTTCCAGGAGAAGCAATTTTGAGGAATAGGGATGAAAAGAACAGTTGGAGGACAGCAACCATAAAACCAGTCTTGGTGGCCATGTGTGACTCCAAATCTGCATTCTTTCCCCCTGTGTTCTATCATCACAGAAAACCAAGGGTCTTTGGTCAGTGATAATTTTGCTGCTCTTCTTCTATGCTACTTTTTCTTCTCGACTTCTTCTCCCTTGATCCTGGTAAAGCACAGAGCCATTTTGCTTCCTCACTTTTTGGGGATCCTTACAATTGTCATGCTAGGAGTCCGCAAGATCTTCCATTCTTCAGGGGCCCGGATCCTCTATTATTTGTGGTGGTTGAGTATTTGAGCAGGGAATGGATAGCTTTTGTCTCTTTTGCTATCAAAAGAGTGCTAATCTCTCTCTCCAGCCCCCAAGGGAGAAAAAAAGTCTATGAGATCATCTCTCAGAAGATGGAGAGAATTGGACTTTTGAAGGGCATCTTGAAGTTCTTCAGGGTTCTCCAGAACCCCATTCTTCAGAAGAGTCCATGCAGCCAGCCCCTCTATAACTTGAGGGTTTCATATTCTCATCCTCAGACTCCAAAGCCACCATGCCACCATGTTCTCATGGTTAAAGTCTTCTAGAACAAGCAGGGTCCCTTGAAGAGAGAAGGACTTGTTTAGTTGCAAGGTGGAGCTAACACGTGAAAGGAAGTCCATACCCTACCTAAAGTTCAGTCAGAGGCCTCAGAGCTATTGCTAGCCCTGACTAGAACATACCGGCTGAATCAGTGGGATCTACCTACATGTTGACTCACCATTCAACCATTACTTGAGTGGGTCTACTCCACTTGAGCTCACCAGCAGGATGTCAGGCTGAGTCTGCTAGCTGTTCAGCCAGCCTGTCTTCCAGCTGCTGTTCCACTTCGAGCTCTCCAAGGTGCTGTCTACTGCCCTGGTTCTGCCTATCTGACCTTTGACCTCTGACTTTTCTGAGCATGGTTCTGGAGTTTGCCCAAGGCAGTCTCTCTGAAACCTGATGATGCTCCATCTCAGTCCCTGTTCACTGCCCTGCTTCTTCTGAATTCAACTTCAGCATGCGTTGACTCTCCTCACCAAATCCTGGATGTAGATGGGATTACTTTTTCCCCACTCTGGTGATTCCCCACCTGGACTAAACCCATTCCTCAACAGCGTGTACCCCTGCCCTTTCTTAGATGCTACGCAGTACGCAACCTGCAATGTCACACCCTAATGCTGCTGGAGGAGATTTTGAACTACAGGTAACAGATATTGTAGAACAGGTGCAGCTGGTGTTTGTTTTCTTGTTTTGTTATATTTCCAAACCAGTTTGGGATTTTAACAGTTGCCGCAGGTGACTAGGAACTGTTTGGCTGTGAGCAAATTGTCTGAAGGGAAAGGCATGGAGCTGGTTTTCCTTCCTTTACAAGCCTCTTTGCAGGGGGAAAAAGACTTTTCCAAGTCAAGGGAAATAGTAGTGCTTCAATCCAGCATCAGCTGGAGAGCTGCATGATCCTAACCCCTTCCTTCAGCAAGACAGCTGCTGTGTGATGAATTCACACAATAGATGAGGTGCAGTGGTGTGGACTGGTGGTGGTTGGAAGATCTCCTGCAGTGTTTCTTTGGGACTCGGTTGTTAACAGGGAAGTTCCTGCTCTGTTCCTGCTCTTTGTTGGAGAAATGTCAGAAGGTATATAATTTATAGAAAAAACATTAGGCAGTGTTGGGTCCCAAATATGCTAAAATTTCCCCTGTTCCCTCTAGGGGGTGCCAGGAGTATTTGGGAGCAAAAAATTAATACTTGTTGCAGTGATGAAACCCTCAAAAGTCTCCCAGGGGTCAGGACATCCCATCCCTCCCTCCCTCCCTTTATCTATATTCCTCCTTTCTCCCAGACTAGGACTCAAGGTGGTTTACAGGTACCTTCATGTCCAACCAAAGGATGTCAGAACATCAGTATAACAATCAACATCAATCTCATCCTCTCCATTTTGGCATGTGGTTTGGGTCAGCATCAGTTCAGAAGGGCCAAAATGCCCTTGGTTCATTTCAGCTAAAGGAGACCCAATTTTTGAACAGTGAGCCAATATGTAGCAAAGCAGACTGATCCAGTGGGCCTACATTAATTGGGACTTAGTGGGGATTTAGGTCAAGAGCTTGCTCTTGCCACCCCTAGGAGAAAAGAGAACATCTGTGGAGGGGGTGTGGAGTGTGTGTTATATTCTTTGGGGGTTTTTGGTTTGACAAGACACCTGAGCCCATTTCGCATTGCCTAGCTATAGCACTTTGATATTGCTTGATATCGCCCTGGTTCATCTTACGGGATTTGTAGTTCCATAGGGTGTTTAGAATTTTTGGCCTGGGGCTCTGGCATCTCCCTAAACTCCAGATCCCGGGATTCCATAGGATGCGGCCATGGCCGTTAAAGTGGCAAGAAAGTGCTATTGTGTACAATAAGACTGGGGGGGCACTTATAAGGGGCTTAGGAATTGTGCCACTGGGAAGGTCTTTCTTTCCGTGACGTGTGGGGGGCTTACCCTCCTTTGCTCTGTCTTTCCGCGCTCTCTGCCCTGCCTGCCTGCCTGCTGGGTTGGGTGCTTTATATCTCCCCAGCGGAGACCTGACAGGTAACCAATGAGCTGCTTGTCAGCTCTGTGTCTTCCTACCCCACGGGGAGAAAGGACCCGCTTTCCCTCTCTGTTTTCCATGTTCAAGCCTGTCTTCACTGTCGCTCGATTCGTCCCCGGGAACAGATGGCCCCATTGTCTCCCCTGTTTACCATCATCCTCTAAAGTGCGAGGCTCTGAACCAGCGATGGAGGAACAAGGTTTGCTCCTTTGTTATCCCGTCTGTTTCTCTTGTCACTTTTGTTTCTCCCCCCTTTGCTTCTGATCGATCGTCCTGTTCCCCCAAAGCTTTTGTGTGTTGCTTGGTTTGGGAAGGTGGGGGGGGGAAGGAAGGAGAATATTTAAAAAAAAAAAACAGAAGAAGGTTAAAATGCAGAATTAAAGGAAGCTGCTGAATGGAAACAAGGGACTGAGGTGGAGCATGAATCCCATGTTGATATCCCCCCCCCAATAATTTCATTTAGCATCTCTGCCAGAAGACAACGGTGTGTGCGTATTAATTCCCTGTGTCTGATTTTACTGATGGATCTCTGGCCTTCGGCCTTATGGCTAACACGGATGAATCGATACAACACCATTTGCTCTGCACAGCCTCCCTTGGCACCTGGGGGGATTAATGCTAGTGGTTCTTTCTGCTGATTTAAAAAGGTGGATCTTGCGGATTTCCCCATTTTTATAAAATTATGTGCATTTGGGTTCTTTTTTTTTTCTTCTTCTGTCCAGATCACACCCTGCTTATATCTGCTTTCCAAGCCGTCTCCAAACTTACGGAGCCAAACCTGCTGAGCTACAAAGGTGGCTTTCAAGTATTTCTTCCAGATTTCTCCCCAGGTTTCCAAGTTTCAAATGGCTGGTCCTTGTTTCCAAAGTGTAATAGAGACAATTTTTTTTAAAAAAAGCAAGGTTTTGTGCATTGACTGCAAAATTTCCATGAAACACTGCACATGGAGCTTTGTGTTCTTTCCTTCTTGAATTTCCAGTTCCTCTGTGTCAGCAATGCGCATGTGTGCATTGATGAAACACTGCAAAAAGCACAATCATGTTGTGTGGTGGCATGAAGATTCTTTCTGCGTTTCCTGGAATGTGGAAAAATATATGCAAATCATTTACGGGGGAGGGGGAAAATCAGCACAGAGAGAAACTTGATTGGGACTGTATGGTTACATCAGGATGGCTTTTTTGCATTGTTTTATGTGACCACCTATGTATCTTTTCTGTAGAGCAGGGAGAAGATACTGTGAAATGGAGAGGTCCTGGTAGACCCTAAGTATCCTAGATTCAGAGCGACTTTTAGGGTATCTCTTTGTTGTCATTTCTTCAAGTCATTTCTGACTTATTTACAATGCGGCCAGAGACTTGTTAACACATTGCCAGCCTGTTCCAGAGGCTGTGAGCTCCCAGAGGTTCTTTTTCACATTTTAACAGCTTTGCACAAAGATGGGAGAAAGATTCCAGGCAGGAACAAGCGGTCATGTATTCAGTTAGATCTTGGGCTCTCTGGCTGGTGTTGCACATCAGGATGCTGAGAGATGCGCTCTAGGTTTTTGTCTGAACTTTAAAGGATCTGTCCAGGGTGCTGAACCTCTTTGGATTCAGCCTGGGAAAAACGGGAATTAACACGTGCTATTATTACCTGTTTGCTGTCATCGCTGTTCTTGTGTGCCTTCCAGTTTTTATTGCATTTCTAAGGCAAACCTAGCATGATGTTTTCTTGGTAAGACATGTTCACAGGTGCTTTGTTTTCCCTTCCTCCGAAGCTGAAAGAGTGTGTCTCTGGAATTCGGGGATTTGGAGATGTAAAGGACAGGGTGGAAGTAACCCAGAGGACAACCCAGAAATTGGAATTGGGAGGTCTTCATTGGAGGCTTTGCTTTTTCTACGGGCTAGAACATGTTGAGTCCTTTAATTTAATTTAATTTTTAATTTTGCTGTAACTTCAGACCTGCAGGATGGTAAATGCAAAGGCTGAGAAAGAATTCAAGGGCCGGTAGTATTTGCGTATATCTCCAAGGCTTCCAGATAGAGGGCTCAACATAGGTGCCATCTTTTCTAGACGAAGAGCCCAGTGTGTGCATATGTGTCTGTGTGTGTTGTAAGTTATAAATTATGTGTATTCTTTGCAGCTTTGCCTTGTAAACACAGAATGCATTATCTGCTCTCTGAGTCCTGCAGCTTGCCAGCCTGGGCATAATTTTTTAAAAGCTTCTTTATTAGTGACACCAAACTTTGCTTCTTTTATTCCTTGGTGGAAGAAGGAAGGATTTCACCCCTGTCCCCTAACAACAAGACAAAATTACAAGAGTGTTTCTTTTTCATTTTTTCTGTTGTTGTTTGCAGTTAGGAACTTTGGGTGAAAATGTTGATTTCCCCAAAGCCTTGTTTTGTGTTCATCTGTTTCTTGAGTAAAAGAGTGTATTTCTTGGGGGGATATCTTGTGTGCTAAAACAGTTTTGTGGGAGGGGGGAGATAAAATTGCTTTTCTGTATGAAAGTGTCGGCATTAGCAGAAAAGCAAAGGTTTTCTATGCAAACCAGTGTTTGCTCAAAAAAGTGCAGAAATGAAAAAAACAAATCTTTTGATCATGGGCTACTTTTTTTCTTGGTGTTGGGATGTGTTCAAACACCCTTTCTTCTTGTGAAAGAGTATCCTTGAGCAAGCGTTCTTTATGTTTCTGTTTTATATGGTCATACAAAATAGGCTGTGGAGCAAAAATTCCTGCTAAAATTGCAGGAGAGCAATTGGTGCTGAGGGCAGCTGGGATTTCTAGTGCTTGAACAGTGGGACTTGAATGTTTCCCAGCTCTTTGGATGATTAGCAGAAGCATCATACATCATTCTAAACAAGCAGATAAATGCAAATCTATTTAGCACAATGTACACTACATTTGTGCAACCATTATCTTCTTAAAAAAAAAAACCACCATCTTGATATGGATCAGGTATTTTGACAGAAAATGCATGCATACATTTATGTCTGGGCTACTGGTAGTTTAGGTTGTCCCTACTTGTCTGAACTGCTTTATTTATTTTTTTAACTATATTTTTTTAAGCGAAATCCAAAAAAGTTAATTCATGATGCAAGCTGAAGTATTACATAATATTCTAGACATGAAATAGAATAAAACAAACAGGTATTAGAACGTTATCTGAATTCAGAGCATCTTTCATCCGTATGGTATTCTGTGTTTTGTAATTTCTCTCCTTGCTATTCATCTCAATATCGCTAATTAATTTTCTTTGGTATAAATAAAATATTATTGTTTTGAGGGTCTTCCAGTCTGATCTCCTGGTTAGGAACAATGGAATATGAAGGATTTTAGAGAAGTAAAGATGTGTAGCACTCAAGGTGCCACGGTAGCCGGTAGCTTCCATGCCAGTGGGGCTGTGAATCCATTCCACACCTTAGCCCAGACTTTGAAGGAGCTAGCAAAGGGGGTGAACCTATTTTGGGGAGAGGGCTTAGTACTCCGGAGTACTCCTCTAAAGTTTGGATTAAAAGTTGGAATGGATCCACCGTCCCATGGGCATTGAAGCCCCCAGGGGCCCATTTCAGCCCTGTGGACTTCTGAGGACTTCAGAGACTTCCAAAAAATGCAAAAATAAAATATAGGAGGAAGTCTACTTTGAGTTTTGGCAAAGAATTTTAAGCAGTGCAGGCTTCTTTTCCTGGAAGGTCCCAGAAGAGGAAATTTACCTTGTTTTGGCCCCAAAAGAGTCTCAGGAGAGATTGAGTCTCCTAAAAATGACCACATGGCATCCCTGGACTTCCTACCTAGTTTAAGCATTACTGAGAATATTATGGAAACAGTTATGGGAGGCCACGTGAGGCCTCAAGCTACCTTTTGGCATTACTGTTGCCCTCCCCTATACCAGTGAAATTGGTACCAATAAAGAGCCCCCTGATTCTTGTAAATGATGGCATCTGCCATCCTCAGAAAGAACTACAGTTGAGTTTATTTTTTAAAAAAACTTGAGTCTGCAAAAGCGGGACAGAGATGAATTGCAGCCAGTTTCCACGAAGCCCAGCCAAACATTTAAGATGATGAGATGTCAGGAAAGCCTCAAGTTGTGACTTAGTGCCTGAGGACACATCTACCCTGGGCTAACCTGTCGGGATAATAAATGGCTCGTCGCCCAAAATGCTGATTCCCTCACTTGCTCCCGTGTTCTGCTTAAATCTATTGCCATGTGGACGTGTCCTCTCGGATTAGCCGATGCCCAAGCTCTGGAGAGTTTTGAGGAACGGAGGGCCAGTCCTTTGTCCCCATTTTGATGTGTTATGGAGTCAGCTAAGTCCCTCCTCGAAAAATCTGAAAATTAGTCCTGGCATTTCCTAACCCATTCAGAATTTGGGTGCTGGCATGTTCCCCATGACTTCAGGAGGGCCATGGCGTCCACCAACCCCCTTTGTAAATTCACTCTCATACAGACAATCCTTCCTTTTCCCCACAGTTTAGCTGGTGGTGGCAGCAAAAAGGTAAATTTGCATCTTAAGCTATTTCTGCACTACACTGTTACAGTGCTATTATTCCACTTTGCACATCCTGTGGAATTCTGGGGCTTGTAGTTTACTGAAGCCAAAGAGCTCTCTGCCTAAACTGCAAACCCAAGAATTCCGTAGGATGTTGAAAGTGGAAAAATTGCACTATAAACAGTGTAGTGTGGAAATGGCCTCTGCTGTTTCTGAGTCCTTCATTATGCTTACAAAAGAGCAAGGATCCCATGGCGAAACCAAATTTCTAGGTGTATTTGAGTGGGCAAGGAAAGGACAGCCTCAGCAGTGGGAAGGGCTGGCCATTGGGCCCATTATGACCCAGATCTTGCTAAGTTGTGCACTAGGAATGCAATTAAGCATCTTCTCAAAGTGAGCAATGAGTAATTTTAACTATTCTCTCCCCCACCCCGCGATAAAGAAATGTAGGCGGAACCTTTCCCCCCCTTGTACTTTCAATCTATTGCTCCGTGTCCTAGTCTCTGAAGCAGCAGCAAAGAAGCTTGCTCGTGAGGCTCACGACCTCTCCACAGGTCTTGTAAACTGAACCTGATGGCACCATAGATTGAATTTGGCAGTCTGATTGTCCACTGAGCCTTGTCTTGCCTCTCTGATCTCTCAACCTCCTGGAATTTCACAAGTCTTAAGCATCCCTGTTGGATCAATGTCCATGCAACCGTTGGTTAATTTCCCTCCTTCTGTGAGCTCACGATGCTCAAACTTTTTATGCACTCCTCCATAGAAGATGTGCAATGCCTTTGGATAGGGAAGGTGTTGTCGATTGCAGGTACAGGGAATCCAGACTTCAGTGGGCCGCCATCTCAGACCATTCAAAGGAAGAAAAAAGACCTCCCATGGGACCCCCATCCTATTGTTCGTCCAAGTTGCCGCAGCCCCTTAATAACCCTTTGCCTTGAGCGTCATGGCGTTTCCCTGCTCTGGAAGATGAATTTAAAGTGGCATTGATTCCTGATGGGCTGGGGCTTGGCTCCCCCTTCCGCTGTCACCGGAGGGTAGAAATCGTGGTCATAAGCAACACCCGACTTCTTTGTTTCTCTCTCTTCTGTCTGCCTTTCGCCTTCAAAGTGGCCACTCCGTAGGAGGCGAGGAAGAGCCAAGGGCAACATTACTCATTCATGAGCCCATCCTCTGTGCTTGTGGGCCCCTCCGTTGCATCTTCCTCTGTCAGTCTTGGTTTCCCCCTTGCGTAACATTCGAAGGATAGGACTTTTTCTTTGCGACGGTGTCTCGGGAATGTGGTCCGCCCATCCCTTGTGGGTCTCAAGAAGCAAATGAGGTTTCTCTGCCTGGTTTATCCCCACCTGCTCCTCCATTGTTATTCCTCACTTATTTAGCAGTGTGTTATTTATTCATTTGCCTTTCTCACATACGATGCCACCCAGGCCGGGGGGGGACACACAAACACAAAACAGCCTGGACATCTCTTGGATGTGTGCTCCAGGTTGGAAATGCTAATCCTGATTTATCGTCATGCAAGCGTGGGGAGAAAAAATCCAGTTTTTCCTCCCTGCTGGGCAAGATGATGTTTTTTGCTGAATTTTCGCACTGGAAGTTTATTTTGTGAAGAATTTGCAAAGGTTTCTTTGCTCAAAAAGGAGAGACAGTTGCACAGAGGGCAAGGCATTGCCCCAAAACCAAAGATTTTGCTCAAAGCGCCAACATGTTTGAGTAACCTTGCTAATAACAGCAGGTTAATTTCCAGACACAGCTGTAAAGTGAATATTGCTTTAAAGAGAATCACTTTTTTTCCCCACTTGCCAGTGCTGGTAAATGCCTAAAAACATATTTACGCTATCATTTATTAAGTGTGCAATAGCACTAGGCCTAAAAAATGCAGAAGTAAAAACGATGAATACAAAATTGCAAGACTATAACTTTGAGTGTACACATGCCATGAATAGACTGAGTACAGTTAACAAAGTGGCACCGCATTTGCGAAACACTGTAAGACGAAGGAGCTTAAAGTGATGTACACCTGTATGCGTGTGCATGCATACGTGCAGTACGCACATGTGTACACTGGTATACACAATAAGTGTATGGGCATATACACATGAATGGATTCTTGATGTTGCTCGCAGAAAACATCTGTTCTTTTTGCTGTCTAGCCAAGGGGAAAAATATCACTGGTTGCAAACATTATTGGTTGCAAAGAGGAGGAGGGGAAAAAAATGCAGATTATTGCAAATTAGTTTCTTTTAATTAATTAATTAATTTTAATTAAATGTGATTAAATTAATTTATTACTTAAAATAATGTTTGCAAATAAAAAAAATTGGGAACATTCTTCCTTTTAATTAATTAAAATAAATTTAATTAATTAAAATAAATTTAGTTAATTAAAACCAAACGTGCTTGCAAGTCTGGTTGTTTATTTTAGCATGATTCCCACTACTGTGGTAGATAAGTACTGGCCTGCGTGTGGAGACAGGTACCTCTGAAACCAGAAAAGGCTTTCAAAAGCCAGAATCACAACTTTGAATTGCGGCCCAGGAGCAGACCCGTGTGCTAGTAAAGTTAACAAAGCCCATTGGATGTCTTCCTTTCCAGCAGGATGGTAAATCTGCTCTGGAATCTAGTCAGAGCTTATCCAAGGTGCTGAGTGAATCCAACTTCCAGATAGGTTCATCACCTTGGACAGCTCCTCTAAAGTTCAGACTGAATCCCGGGTGGAGTCAATAGCAACATGGGATCTGTTAGGCTTTGTTGAACAAAATGGCAGCTTCAGTCGTAGGATAGGAAGAGGCTGCAAGAACCATCTAATTCAGTCTATTCCTACCATGCAGGAATACACGAAGAAACCACTCCTGAGAAGTGCCTCTATTTAAAGATCTCCAAGAAAAGAGAGTCTAACATTCTGAGGCAGTCCATTCCATGGTTAACAGCTTTTAATAGTCAAGATGTTCTTCTTAACGTTTAGGTGGAATCTCTTGTCTTGTAAATGAAATCCCTTGGTTCTCGTTCTGATCTCTGGGGCAGCAGAAAACAAGCTGGCTCCATCTTCTACATAACGTCATTTCAGATATCTCAAGATCCCCATCCGGTCACCTCTCAGTCTCTTCCAAGCTAAACATGCCCAGTTCCTTAAGCTGTTCCCCACAGGGCTTGATTTCCAAGCCTTTTGCGATCTTGGTCACTTGAACCACTAGTAGCACCCAATTCCAGTTATCAATCTTGCGGCCGTAATCCGTGCCATCCTGGATGTATGCCAACCTAACTCCAGGCAGTGGTTCCGGCACTGAGGGCCACGTAAACTCCCCACCTTTTTGCTTCCTAGAGACAGAGCATCCCATAGGACCCTCTGGCCTGTCCTCTCTTATTAGGGGGAGGCGGATGTGAATGCGACTGTGGGAGACAAACGGATGAGTCACCCATCCAATTTGTCCATTTAAAATGCATGAGGCCATTTCAGGGAGGAAGGCAGTGACCTGGAAACTGCAGATGGACCACGAAGAGTCAGGCAATGGCGGTTGCGGCTTGGTCTTCCCCTCCCCTTTCTCTCCAAGCAGGTGTTGCAGGAGGGGGGACTCATCTCCAGCAAAATCATCTCAAGAGTAGGGAATAAACTCTCCGATTTACTGTGGTGTGAACATCCATGGACGAGGTAGTTGTGGAGGCACCACTCTCAACAGAATGTTTGTTTCGAAGTTGCTCTGGGCTGTTAGTTTTGTCTTAACTGGGAAAGAGAAGTTGAATTGCCTCTGTTTGATTCCTTTCCCCGTTCTTCTCATTTGGGTGCTGAATTAATTGGCTACTTGATTTGGGCACCCTTCTGTACTGCGTAGAGCTCAAGGAAGGAAAAGTAAGAAATGGAGAGAAACCCCAAATGAGAGACTGGCCCATCCCTACCAAATATTCCTGCCTGGTTCGGTTTGCTTATTGCCCACTGTTCTCAGCTCACCCTCTTTTTTTAAAGGGATAGCAGGTGTCTCATTCCAGAAGTGGGTGTAGTTCCAGGCCTCTCCCGGGGGTCTTTCGGCATTCGATGCTGATACACATTTTCTGCTATCGCGTCAGCTTTCTTGGTGCTCAACGGTCCAGCAGGTGATATTCAGCAGAGAAGCCTCTCAATGCTTTTGCTGATGGGGTCCAGCGCCCTCACAGCTCGTGTGGGACCCCCTAACAGATTCCACCTAGACTTATATCTACCTTGTCTAGTGACCAGATTCAATGCCCCATTGCTAGGAATTTGGGAGCCCTTGGGCTGGGGTACTCTCTCTGAAAGATGAACTCAGTAGAAGATGGGTTCCCAAAGGTTCCCAAAACCAACAAAGAAAATCAAAGTGCACAAACATGATGCATTTCCGCCAACAGCAATGAAACCTGTGCCAGCAGGTTAACAATAGAGGACAATTCACACCCCTGTCCATTCCCAGCCTTATCTTTTCCCAGCCTCAAACTTCCAAGCTGATGCAAAAAACATCAAACAAGGTGACTAATACCAGTGAACGCTTTCAATCCCCTTGGCGGGTGTTAATGTTTGGCCGCGAGGCTGACCAGGACTCTCAAACCCATCTGCGTGGCTGTGTACTGGGGCCCAACTCAGTACAGTAAGTTTCTGTTTAAAAGAAAGGATTAAACCAGGCTTGGGAAACTGCCAGAGGTTTGGGGAAAGTCACATTATTCCCACAGGGCTCTGCAGGAGTGCATTTTCGAATTCCACCTCCTGTTCCTTCTGCTGTCCTTGTGTGTCTTAAGTCATTTTTGGCTTATTGTGAGCCTAAGGTGATCCTATCATGGGGTTTTCTGCAGCCGAGAATCCTTGAGCTGCCCAAGGCCACCCGGTTGGGTTTCCATGGCTGAGCAGGGACTTGAACCCTGATCTCGCAGCTCATAGTCCAACGCTCAAAACACTACACCAGGATAAGACAGCAGCAATTGAAAAGGATAAGACAGCAAAACACCACACCATGCCACTACTCCACCAAAAATTTGAAGAGGATTTTCCCTGCTCCAAATAGCCAATATCTCCTACCCAACTTCTAGGATTGGAAAATTAAAAGTCCATGGGAAAGGGAGCATGTCTTTCTGTATTAGTAAGCAGTAGGTTTATGAGTTCATTCCACCCTGTAGAACAGCGTTCCCACGCATGGCGCACTTCACCTCACATCATCTCCAGCCAACAGTTTGGAACATGGCTGTTTTAGGAACACAGGCACGACAAAAAGCACCTTGCATTTTCCTGTTGCCTGCAGCCCGACAAAGCCCTTCTGTTGCCTGACAGCGTTACCTTTTCATGCGCCCCTGGTGCGCGCAGAGGTCAAGAGGGGAAAGACAACCTGCAGGCAGCAAGGCGCGGGGCTTGTGAAGGCAGTCTCCCAACCTGCCACCTGCAACGTGCGGCTTCTGATCTCTCGGTGTTCCGGCGCTTGGCGCGTCTCCTCGGTCCCAGGTTTCTTTTCAGTTCCGCTGCCTTCTGTCGAGGCTTGAATAGATCCATGTGTGTGCACATGTATGCACAGGCCAATGAAAGGCCTTTGTGTAGGATATCTGGATGGAGTAGAGAATGCTGCTTTCTTGAGAGATGGACAAATAGATAGTCGCATCTGCATCTAGTGTAGCAGTGGGCAAAAATGTGGCCCGTATGTGCACTGCATGTCGCCCCAAGGCCATTTTTGTAGCCCCCCCCAGAACTAAAATTCATTCATTCATTCATTCATTCATTCATTCATTCATTCATTCATTTGTTCCAAAATGACCTGTAAGGGGTGGAAAGCATTTCCACTATTGTTTGGAGCCCCCTGGACTTCCTCCAAGGGTTGGAACAATTTTTCTGCAAAATTTTGCAAAATATTTTTTGCCTCAAAATGCTCTCTAGGGACCCAGATATATCAAGAGTGCCCCCCATGTCAATTAGGGGGCATTTGAGGCAAAAAAATAATGTTTGTTTGTTTGTTCTTTTGCCAAAGTGAATGCTTGCGAGGGGTTGCCCTTCAAGATTTTCTGCAGAGCTAATGCGGCCCCTAGGCTTCCACAGTTGCCCACCCTGATATAGTTCAGTGTTATTTACACGGACGAGCGGCTTTCCAGGGTCTCAAGCAAAGGGTTCTCTTCTAATCCAGTTATCTTTTTATGAGCAAAGCATGGGTTTGATGCCCTTTGTTTTGCAGCTGCTTCTTATACACTGATTTAAAAAAACAAACACAAAACACAGTGTGACCTGGGACACACGTTACGCCAGGCCCAGAGGCTGGGAAGGTTAAATCTGGGACTATAACTCCCAGAATCCCGCAGCCAGCATTCTGGAAGTTATAGTCCAAAACTTTGCTTTTGGCTGGGGATCCGGGGATTTGTAGTCCAACAAACTGCCTCTCCTCCTCCTTCTCCTCTGGTTATAGACTCATAGAGCTAGAAAAGACCCTAAGGGCCATCAAGTCCAACCCCATTCTGCTAAGCAGGAATACACCATTGATGCATTCCTGACAGATGACCATCCTGGCTCTCTTTAGAAACCTCCAAAGAAGGAGGAGATTCCACCACACTCCCAGACAGGAGCGTATTCCACTGTCAAACTGCTGTTACTGTCAGAAAGTTCTTCTTAATGTTTAGGTGGAATCTCTCTTCTTGTCGTTTGAAGCTATTGCTCCATGTCCTGGTCTCTGGAGCAACAGAAAAGAGGCTTGCTCCATCTTCCATATGGCATCCCTTCAAAAGTTATGCTCACTTAGAGAGTTGTGGTAGTCCAAAATAATACAGTTTCCCAGCTTTGGCCTTTCTGGCTGGGGGATTATGAGATTTGTAGTTCTTTCCCCAAGGTTATTTCCCCAGGCTCGGATTATGCTCCCTGAGAGACTTCTGTTAGTCCAAAATAGTTCTGTTTCCAAGTTCCCGTCATGCTGGCTAGAGGATTCAGAGCAGGGGTTATTTTCAACTGTAACTTTCCCAAGTTTGCTGCCTGTGGGATTGTGCCGATTGTAGTGCAAAATAATGTCTTTTTCGAGTTCCAACCAGGAGCTATTTTATTTTATTTTATTTTTTGGTCCAGTGCATGTGAACAATTGTGAATCACCCCCACCAAAAGCTCTCTGACAAATCTGCTCAAAATCTGCTCAAGATGCGTGTTTTTTGGGATGTAGGGGAATTTCCTTCCAATATCTGGGGTAAGAAAGTGGGAATAAGAGATGCAAAGAAACAGATGGGTGAGAAAGCCCAGCTCTGGCACTAATTTGAGAAATTCCTTCTGTCCGAGCTAAACGGAGGGGGAGTGGACCTCCAAGCAGAATGATTTAGAGGAACAATAAAGGAGCGGAAGGAAAGAAAAACTCCCCCTTTTGCTGCTCTTCCCAGAGACCCTCTTGCCTCTTCCTTTCTGGGATATTTCTGTCTTTTTGCTGCAACGGTTGCCTCTCTGCCGTCTGCCACGGCCATTGCCGCCACCGCAGACGGATTTAATTTTGCCTATCTCTTTTCCTCCATCGGTCCTCCTGTCTTGACTTTGTCTTCTGCCATTTCTTAACAGCTGTCGCCGTCCCCTCGCGCTGACCTTTTCCCTTTGATGTCTGCCGGGGAATTTTTCTTTCCGCTCTCCCCTTTCGTTCCTCACCTTCTCCTTTTCTTGTCATTTTTCTTCTCTCCCCATCGGCCTGTTGTGCCAGACATTTGTGAGCCTTTCCGGTGCATCAATCTTGAGGCTCCCTCTGCTGTCCTGGGCGGACCTCTCCGGTTTGGAGTCTTTAGTGGAGAAAAGGCCTTCTGTGGGCCATGTGTGGCCCCTGGACTCCATTTTTGTGGCCCCCAAACCCCCCTCCATCCCCCAAGCTCTAAATGTTAGGTAATTCTCATCTGAAACCTCAAATGTGCAAAATGTGCAACCTCCCAGAACCGTTACCAACCCCAATGCAAATACGTATTGTTTAATATTTTTAATATGTGGTCTTCCCTCCACATTCCTTAGGGTTAGGGGTGCAGGACTCAAACAAAAATGGAAAAACTGCAAGTATCAAAATGCGTGTGTGGGTTCGTGGGAAGGGGGCCGAGGTTTGGTGGGGAGAGCAGGCACCCAGGGTCTAAACCAGGTCAGGGAAAGGAGAAGAAAGCTTGGTGGCCTATATTTCCTCTCTCTTGCCCATCTCCTCCCTTGGGTGTGCACGGGGGGCATCAGGAGAAAGTTTGTGGTGCTGCGAAATTGCACCGTGAGCCATCCTTAGCAGTGGCTGATGGAGGAGGAGGAGAGCCAGGGGCAGGTTTTTAAAGGGCTGCGTGGCCTTAGGGTTAAGAGTTACCCAGTGGCATAAGGAGGGTTGTTTTGCGTTCAGTAGACCCTGCCAGATGGCTTCTGTTTAACCCGCGGTTCACAGAGACAGAGGCAGCTGAGCAAAGATCAAGAGCGCAGAATATCCCAGGAGCAACACACTTGTACTGTTCTCCTGTCTCGCATCGTCTCTGCATGGTTCACAGAAACGAAGAATCTTAGGGCCTTTCTGCACTGTACTGTTATAGTGCTATGATTCCGCTTTCAGCATCCTATGGAATCCTGTGGTTTGCAGTTTGGGGAGGGGCATTGAGAATTCTCAGCCAGAGAGGTCTTCCTTTCGCTGTTCCTTGGATTGCTCGGCCTCCAGACTCAACTCTCAGAAGCCTCAGCTGGCCAACCCCACTGGGGTGTACCTCAATTGGGATATAACCCCTCTGCTATCCAGTAACCACGAAGTGGCCATTTTGGGAAGAGCTGCTGCAGCTGAAAGATGGGTTGGGGGGGTGGTTTGGTTGTTGGACAGTTAGTACAGGATTCTGACTGCAGTGACCAAAGAAGTGGCTTACACAGAGTTAAGCTGGATTTAATTCTCTTTCAGTAATCATAACTCATTCACCATTGTCGTCGTCATCATCATGGGGAGAGGGGTGAGAAGACTCATGGACGCCTCAGCTAAGGAGGAGAGGAAGATGGTTAAAAGGAGACAAGATAGCCAGTTTAAATGCTTGAAGGGATGTCATGTTGGAGATGGAGCAAGCTTGTTTTCTGCTGCTCCAGAAGCTAGGACATGGAGCAATGGATTCAAAGTACAGGAAAAGAGATTTCCCTTAAATATCAGGAAGAACTTCTTGATAGTCAGAGCCATTCCACAGTGGAATATGCTGCCTTGGAGTGTGGTGGAGTCACCTTCTTTGCAGATTTTTGAGCAGAGGCTGGATGGCCATTTGCTGGGGTTGCTTTGAGTGCTTTTTCCTGCATGACAGGAGGTTGGACTCAGTGGCTGTTGTGGTCTCTTTCAACTCTGTGTTCCTATGAGAAAACGGATGGCTTAAGCAAAGATTCAGATCTTCACCACCCACGTTTCTGTTTCTTCTGGCTGAGCTGAGATTTCTGAGCAAAAATATTTCATCCATCTTGTTCTATAGGTGTTGACAGCTACCAGGCAGCGTCTGTTCTCTCAGAACAAATTCAGAGCAGGAACAGGAGATACTGATTAAGAGATGCGTGCCCTCTAGAATTTCGCTGGTTGAATAATACCAGTATACTTTTCTACAGCAGCATCCAGGAGTGATGGAACACAAGGAAGCGTCTCTTATCGCCGAAACAGAACTTTCCTTCATTTAGATCTGTAGGACGTTTTCCAGCCCTGCTGGGAGATGCTGAGAATTGAACCACGGCCCTTTAGCATGCAAAACTGCTTCTTTAACCCCTCAGTCTCACTAACAGCTGCTGCAACCACCAACGTTTCCATCTTCTCCATCTTAGAATGATAGAACTACAGAGCTGGGAGGGACCACAAAGGCCATCCAGTCCAACTTGATTCTTCCAGGTAGGCATACATAGTCAAAGCCCTCCCTTGGACAGATGGCCATCCAGCCTCTGTTTAAAAAGCTCCAAAGAAGGAGACTCCACCACACTCCATTCCGGCATCAGCATGTTCCACTGCCAATCTGCTCTTACTGTCAGGAAGTTCTTCCAAATGTTTAGATGGTTTGAAGCCATTGTGCCACGTCCTAGTGTCTAGAGCAGCAGGAAAGAGATGAGGCAAAGGTCAAGGGTTCTCGGAGCATGAGCAAAGGATCCAAATGTAAGCTGGGCTGCTTCCACCAATAGGAGCAGTCGGCTGCAACAGCTTTACCCCATTCTGATTTGTCTTTATATAGGCTCAGAGCCTTCCCCAGCTGTTTGCCTAATTAATGTGTCCCTATTATATAAACGCTCTAAGTCTCCTGGACTCATCTTTTTCCACCTACGCTGGTGGCCACAAGTATTGTCCCTCTCGTGTCTCTGTGTCGTGGCTGTTGGGAAGGGTCCTGTCCGGGTCCTGGCCCAGGGGCATGACAATACGTGGCTCTTGGGCCACGCTCTCTCCACCCCAACTTAAAAGGGAATGCAGCCAATTTAACCTGTGGGTTTTGCTAGGGAAAATACGGATTTTGCTCTGCATGGCGGCCGTTTAACATAAACATTAATGGGGAGCTTGGGGAGGTGTCTGCGAGCCTCATGCATTCTCCATCACATCTTAAATGTGCATCTGTGTGCATAGTTGTGTCCACTACCAGAAATGAGTATGAGTTTGCAAGGCCAGGAGAGGCACAAAATCCGGAGCGCGTTTGCGTTCTGATGCACGCCGCAGTCCCGGAGGTACAAAGCAGGTTGATTTCCTTCCAGATACAGAGCACGTGGAACGGCTGCCAAACATGTCGTTCTGGTGTTTACCAGAAACACTGTTTTCCCTTTTTTATTCCCCCTTTTGAAAAACTGCATCTGCTGCTTTAACCTCCTGGGGGTTTCCTAATGAGCTGTTATACCCCGACTTCCTTCTCCCTGTTTGTAAAGAATAGATAATAACTAGTTCTCGGTGTCTTGTCATTAGCCCGGTCTTGGCGTTCCGCATTCCAGTGAGCCAGTGTTCTAGTTAATGCCGAGATCTTGGCTTTTTGTTCTTTTTCTCTCTCTTTCTCCCCTCCGCATGCCTCCCCCCTTCAGATCTCCCCCCTCCCTTTCTGACATGTTGCTTTAGGCTAAATTAATTTCTTAACAATTTCCCTGGCAGTTCTGTTGAACTGAATAGGCCCCCAGAGGAACGTGTCTTTAGCATCAGTGCACAGTTCACAAGGCTGCCATCCACACGTAGGAAAAAAGGCTAATAGACAGGGGAGGAAAAGTCTGTGTAAAGGGGGGGGTTTGGGGGAGGGCAGGAAGAGAGAAAGCAGTATCGAAAACATTCGGAGTCTTCTGCGTTTGGAGCTAATGGTCGTCTGATTGCCATAGGCATGCCAGATTTTCCTTATGAAAACTCTGGCCATTTCCTCACTACACTGTTCTAGTGCTATTATTCCACTTTCAACATCTCATGGAATCCTGGGGTTTGCAGTTTAGGGGGGAGCCTTTAAACATCTCAGCCATGGAGCACTTTGGCCTCAGGAAACTACAAATCCCAGAATTCCACAGGATGTTGAAAGTGGAATAATAGCACTAGAACAATTCAGTGCAGAAATGGCCTCTGGTTGGATCTGAAGCTGGTACAATTCCAGGTCTGGATATGGGCTTCTAGACACTTTCCATAGGAACTAGGGTATTCTGGCCCCCAGATGGCTTAAAGAGTAGAAAATCAGCCTGCAAATCTGCTACAGTGTCCCTAATCTGGGTTAGATTGAGGGCCAATGACTTGTTAAAAGGTACACGGTGAATATCATGGCAGAACTTTATGTGCTTTGCTAAGCTTGTGGGTTCTTTTTTTCAAAATAGATATTTCTGCTCTAGCTGTTCCCCACCCTGCAAACTGGAAATAACCATGTCGTCACTTCTGATTTTAGAAAGAAAGAAAAAACCGACATAGGTGGATTCAGTCCCCTGGGATCTGGAAAATGGGTGTGTGTACATGTCTCATAATTTGCTGCAGCTGTTCACCCCCCAGCATTTCATATCACTAGTATTTCCAAGCCTGAATGCATCAGTCCTCAGTTCTGCAGGACTTTCCAGTGACCCAAAGGCAAATCTTAAGGTTTCTCAAACTCCGTTCATGATTTCACCAGTGCCTTGACCACTTGCCTGTGCAACTCAATGGTTCTGTTCTCAGACATCTCTCATTCTATATATCTCATTGTTCTATCCGTATTTGTGGCCCCGGGGGAATGGGTGTTCTCATTCACTCTTTTCATGGAGGCAGAAAGTTTTTGTTCTGGTTTCTTTCCTTCTGCTGCTGCCCTCAAGGACCTGTTTTCTGCTCTTTCCCCCACTATTTGTGGTCTCCCGTTGGCCTCCCCAAAATCCATTGGCTTTCCGTGCTGCCTCTTTAGTGCAGATGACCTTCAATGCAACCGGCCCAACCTTGAATCGCTTCCGTCTTCCGTCTCCAAATGCCACTCTGCTGTTACTGCATGGATGCTCTGCTGCCGTCTCAAGCTCGGAACCTCAAAGGATGAGCTTTTCTTTGCCTCCACATTCACTTTATTGATGATATCACCGTACGGTCTATTGAGCAGGCATGTGTCCTTGGCCTCAGCAACTGCTGTTCGAACCATAACAAGATCTGGACCCAACTTGCCACATGGCAAGGATAACCCATCTTTTATTGTTTTTTAATTTTAATCTACCAGCCTTTGCTCACTTTTCAAGTACTTCCAAATGAACAGGAATGGAAGAGAAGGGAAAACATGATTTGCTCCTTTTTGCTGGTGTTGTGATAGGGTGTCACCAACTAACGTTAAAGGACAGAAAATTGATTGGGTCGGGCCCTTCTTAATTACTCTCCTACTGAGGTAAACCTTGAGACCACATCCTAATCTCTGCAAAGACGACCTGCCAGGTTGCAGCTTCGCCTTGAGGTGGAAGGTCATCTCTCTGATCTTGAAGGGAGAGATACCTCTGCTGTTCTCATATGAGCCTCTAACCAATATCTTTTCTCTGGGAGTCTTTCGAAATCTTCGGAGGAACCTCGTTATGGAGAACTAAAAAAAAAAATTAAGAGAGTAATAAGATGCATTCAGTGGGCACGTTCTCCTGCATGGTTGACGGACCTATGAAGGGTCTCATAGAATGATAGAATCATAGAGTTGGAAGAGACCACAAGGGCCATTGAGTCCAACCCCATTTTGTCCAGCAGGAATACATACCCAAAGCATTCCTGACAGATGGCTGTCCAGCTTTGGTTTAAAACCCCCCAAAGAAGGAGACTCCACTCCACTCTGAAGCAACGTCGCCCAGTGTTTTCTTATTTTCCCTCTCAAACTTCCTTTTCTAAAGATATGGGTACCCGTCTCTATGTCTGTCTTCCTTCTGATTTAAATGATTTCTGTGTTTATTAAATGTTCCGCTGCTGCTTTTTTCATTTGTTTCCTTGCTACTTTAACTATACTTGTTATTAGTTTAGCAATGATACTTGTTGCATAATTCTTTAAGCTTCTATTTTATTTGTGCAATTCAGTCTTAAACATTCGGAAGAACTTCTGGGCAGAAAGAGCTGCTCCGTAGTGGAGTGGATTGTCTTAAAAGGTGGTGAGATCTCCTTCCTTCTTGGAAGGTCTTTAAGATCAAAAATGATTGCCCTCCTCTCAGGAGAGCTTTAGTTGTGGATTCCTGCAATGGCGGATTATTAAAAGCCTTTGTGATCCTTTTTATATGGATGTGTCTGCAATTCTGGATTGAGTTATTTACACGGTGAATATTCAACATCCATATTTGAAACAAGAGAAATTATGATGATGTTTTGGGGAGCATGTTCGTTCCAACGTTGCATCCAACCAACTCCTGTTCAGTAGTATCGCCATTCCTGCAGGGTATGTTATTTTCCTTCACCTTCTCTTTCAAATTATTTTTGGCTGCTATTGAAATATATAAATAGGAACCTTGATCTCGCAAGCTCACACACAATTGAGCCCAACCTGGCTGTCTTCGCGGCAATGCGTCTTTCCATCAATTTATTTCTCATTAAAAATTTTTACACAGTGTAATAAAAGCTGAGAGAGGCAGGGAAAAAAAAATACTAGTGGAACTGTATAACCTGTTAATTTAATCTAGCCTTTATAATATATTACCCTTAAAAAAGCTGCCGGTGGATTTCTTCAGACTTTCAAATGAGGATAAAAAAAAACCTATTGTAGGTGTTTTCCTCTTAGGAGTTCACATGCTAAATTATATAGAGGACGTATTTCTTTTGTGTCTTGAATGCTCACTTCCTGCAAGGTTATGTGTAGAGAAAAGGGCTACTTGCCGCAATGTAAACAGGATTAGTTCGGTAGTGGCTTCCGTGTCAGTGGGTCAGTGAATCCACACCAGGATTTACTCTTTAAAGAGCTGTCCAAGGTGCTGAGCCTGCTTTGGAGACAGGGTTCTCCAGTGAGATACTTCTTTTAAAGCAAGGGTGGGCAACTGTGGAAGACTGGGTGGCCATATAAGTGCCCCCCAGGAGACTTTGGAGGGCTTCAGCTTCTCAATGTACCTGTCTGGGCCAAAAAATTGAATTTTTATGTCCTTGAATGCCCTGTAGGGGACATTTAGGTATTTTTGCTGTGTTTTGGGGCCTTCCTATTCCATTTTAGGTCCAAGAAAGGTCCTTTTTTAACAACAAAAAGTGAGAGGAAGTAACTTCTGGTTACTTTCCTGTTTTGAAAAAGCTTCTTTTGGGACTAAATTGGCTCAGTGATGAGGAAGGAGAACATGCTGGAAACCTACCTACCACTTAAAGGGCATTTCAGGGTAAAAACATTGGTTTGGGTTGACTTCGCTTGGGGTTTTTGTATTTTTTATTCTCTGGGGGGCCCAGGGACCTGCATGACATCTGGGAGCCATGCTTTGCCCACCCGTTTTAAAGGAAGAACTAAAAATCTTGGAGTGGATTCACTGCTCTGTTGACATGGAACCACTATTTCTTCCAATGAGTTTGGCTTCCCTGGAGGCAGAAATGGAGTCCTGGTTCAAATTCGATGCCTGGAAAGCCAGAAAAGCCCAAGTGTCCAAAAATGAGACTTCCAGTTTGCTTTCAGTGCCTTCTGGAGCAAAAAGCAGAGTTCAGAACAGTTACTTTTTAAAACTACAACTCAGAATGGGGAGTGTTCTGGTTAAAAAAAAGTAACTTTCCTAGACTTGGGGAAAAATGAGAGTTGCTGATTGGAGGAATCTAGAATTTTAATGTAGTTAGGCCTGAATACCCCAAAGCCACCGGATCTTGTCTGATCTTGGAAGATAAGCAGGGTCAGCCCCGGTTAGTACGTGGATGAGAGACCACCAACGAATCAGGTGCAGGAAGGAACTGGCAAAACTACTTCTGAGTATTCCTTGCCTGTGAAAATCTTATGAAATTCATGGGGTCACCACAAGTTGATAGGTGACTTGAAATTACACACACACTCACACACACACTCACTCACCCATCCCTGCATGAAACGTGCAGGAAAGGTTAACCTTCCTTTGTTTGTATTAACATTGCTTACAAGCTAGAACCTGGAGTCCATCAGGGGACCACAGCCTTGGAAAAAGTCTTCCCAGATCAATCAACCAAAGGAGAAATTAATGTCCAGGGCACATGCCTGTCTCCTTCTTTAATCTCCAGGTTTTCTGGGGACATTTCAGTGCGTTTTAAGGCTGAGCTAAATCTGGCCCTGGAATAATCGCAGTTAAAAATTCACCCTGAAGACAAGAAAGGAGGTTTGAAGTGTCCTTCCTTTTACCCTTCCTCCAGCCTTCTTTGGGTTATCTGGGGTGGGTTTCTTTGTACAATGAATGACAGCAAGGTTGAACAAGAGGAAAATGCTTGGAGATGTTTCCACATGAGTAGAATTTCTATATGACTGGAATGCAGTTCCCATCAGCCCCAGGAGACACAGCCAGTGGTCAGTGATGTTGGGATATGTTGCCCAAAATCTAGGGGGACACCAGGTTGCGGCAGTGGGGAACCGTGGATCTCTGCACTCCTAAAAAGCAGGTCCAACCCTTGCAAGGAGGAAACCTACTACATGCCTTTGGCAACCTTAGATTTATCGCTTTGCAAAGAAGAATATTCTCTCCTTTCTCCCTCTCTCTCCAGACAGACGGTTTTACCACTTGGTAGTAACAAGGGATGCTATAAAAATTGCATTAGTCAGAATCCTGCTATTTTGATAACCTTTGCTGTTTGAGAGACTTTCCTCTCGTGTATTTGCTCACTGCAGAAAATGTTTCCTCTGATCGTAGAACCGAGAGCAAGTTATATAAAGTTGTGGGGTTTCTGGGTAGGATTACTGTGGCTAGATAACAAACCTTCTGAATGTTTTTCTTCCACTTTGAACTTTAGGGAAGATGTGTGACTAAGAAGTGCTTCGTGTATGTTCACTGCAGGCAGTGTGGGGTAGTAGTCAGAGCTTTGGGCTAAGCCTGGGGAGATCCAGGTTCCTATTCCTGCTAAGCTGTGAAAATCACCGAGGGATCTTGGGCTAGTGACACTCTCTCTCAGCCTGAGCCTACATCACAAGGTTGTTGCAAGGTCAAAGCAGAGAGAAAGAGAGCCACAAATGCCTCTTCTTAGAATCATAGAATCATAGAGTTGGAAGAGACCCCTGCGGCCATCCAGTCCAACCCCCGTTCTCCCATGCAGGAACTCCCATCAAAGCACTCCCTTTGACAGATGGCCATCCAGACTCTTCTTAAAAACCTCCAAAGAAGGAGGAGACTCCACCACACTCCATTGAGGCAGCAGATTCCACTGCCGGACAGCCCTGACCGTCAAGAAGTTCCTCCTGAGGTTCAGGCGGAATCTCTTTTCCTGTAGTTTGAATCCATTGCTCCTTGTCCTAGTCTCTGGAGCAGCAGAAAACAAACCCGCTCCCACCTTGACATGACATCCCTTCAAATATTTAAACATGGCTATCATGTTTCTTTAAATATTTAATATTTAAACATGGTTATCATGACTGTTCTGCAGACTAAACATCCCTAGCTCCCTAAACCACTAATCATAGGGCTTCCTGGCTTCCAGACCATTCACCCTTTTGGTCACCCTCCTCTGGACACGCTCCAGCTTGTCAATATCCTTCTTGAATTGTGGTGCCCAGAACTGCACAAAGTATTTCAAATGAGGTCTAAGCCATGTAGAATAGAGTGATACCATTACCGCCCTCAATCTAGATACTGTACTCCGATTGATGCAACCAAGAATCGCATTGGCTTTCTTGGCTGCCACATCACACTGCTGGCTCATGTTCAGCTTGTGGTCCACCAAGATTCCTAGATCCCTTTCACACGTACTATCATCCAGCCACATGTGCCCCATCCTATATTTGTGCATTCCACCTTTTCTGTCCAGATGTAGGACCTTACATTTCTTACTTGTGGGAAAAAAATGCTATGGGTGGATGGATCTCTAGGTCTTCAGGTATCCATTCCCAAGTGACTTTATAACATTCGAATGGAATCTTTACAGGGCCGTGTGAGACCAAAATAACTTTCCCTCCAGGTTGGGGTGTGCCTTCTCAAAGCCTCCCCTTTGTGAAGAAGAAGCCGGTCTCTGCTTTCTTCCACCGTGCACATCAAGGAGCACGTTTTCTTGGTTTCTGGGGAGCTTGTTCCCGATTTGTCATGATTGTGCATTTGAGAGGAGAAAGGAAGCTGATTGTAATCACATCGGCTCTGCACTGCGCTTCATAAGTGCATCCGGTCAGTGTGGTATAGCAGCCTGATTGCTGATAGGAATGAATGGAGGCAGGAAACAGGGTATGGCAGCTCGCAGCGGGAGAGTTTACCAAATTCCACGTGCCACTGATGCATTCTTAAAATCGTACATTAGAGGCCGGCTTCTCTGCTTGCGTTCCTTTTGTGGTTTTGTTTCCTAGCTGCTTCGTTGAGAACCAGCGTCTTTCCGATGGGAAACAGACAATATAGTGGGGAGTGTTTCTATGAATTCTAGCATATGGAAATCTGCCAGTTCCATTTTGACTGTGTTTCTGAAAGCCTCGCCGGCAGCCCCAACTGGTGACTTGCCTGTCAGTGGGACGTTGAATCTGTTTTTGGTTTTAGTTTGGTCTTCCAAGGAACTGTTCAAAGTTCTGAGCTTATTATGGAGACCAGCTGAAAGGAGCCGTCTGGGGTGCTGAAGCTCTTCTGGCAATGGGTAAAGGAGCTCTCCAAAGTCCCGAACCGACTCTTGCCCAGTTGTTGTTAACGGCTGTCAAGTTAATCTCGACTTATGGCGACCCTATGGATGAGAGATCTCCAAGCCACTCTATCATCTTCCGCCCAGCTCAGCTCTTGCAGATTCAGGTCTGTGTTGATTGAGTTTATCCATCTATACCAGAAATAGTACCTTGCATTTATCCCTGTCAAAATGCCTTTTGTCAGTGTGAGCCCATCTCCCCAATCCTTCAAGGTCATTTTGAATTCTTATCTTGCCAGAGGATGATGATTCTTTTCTGTTTCTTGCCCGAGTACATCATAAATTAAAATACAGCTAAAAACACATAAAATTATTTTAAAATACACTAATTTAAAATGCATAGTTAAAAATATCTGCTGGATAGCCCTGCCGGAGGAGATGGGTCTTTAGTACTTTTTAAAATTCAGAGAGCATGCTTAGCTGTTGAATCTCTTCCAGCAGGTCATTCCCCAGGCTAGGGGCGGCTGTCAAGACGGCGACCATTTCCAATCTAGTCCTGGCTCATTTAAGTAAATGGCTCCCAGAGGACCTGAGCATATGGGGCGGATTGTATGGGAGGAGGCAATCCTGCAGCTAACTTGGACCCAAACCATGTAGGGCTCTAATGTACAGATGGGATCAACTTCAGCAAGTATCTTTCCCGGCAGTCTGTGGTTCTCTGACTGTGACTATTTTTTGACCAAAGATGGACCTTGCAACAGACATTCCTGTCTTAGTCAGCTGCACATTCCCTCCAGAATAGACTACTGTAATGCGCTCTACATGGGACTGCCCTTGGAGATTGTCCATTCCTTCCAGTGGATGGGACAAATAGATCGCTGGTGGGATCTATGGCCTTTGGACAATGCTCCAAAAGGAATGGAAGTTTCTGCAAAAGAATGCACATGAAAAATCAAATTGTCGTCCTGTGTACAATCACATCAGGATTTTATATTTATTTTATTTTTATATGTGTGTGTGTGTGTGTGTGTGTTTTGCTGCAGCTGAATATGCAGAATATGCAGACCTGGGAGCTATGGAGAACTCTTATATGCAGCATTTTGTGTTAAAACTGGGAGATTTTAAAAACCAACCAAGGAGAGACGCCATAAATCTACCTCCCCCAAAATAGCGTTCTCCACATGTGTTGGGCTGCATCTCCCATTGTCCCCTGCCAGCATTGCCCATCATGGGTGAGAGCAGAGGAGAGAGATGTTTATGTTAAGCCCCCATATGTTTTCTGGTTGAGACACACTTTAAATTATGGTTATCAAATCTGATCTAATGGACAACTCCTTTAGGGGAATAGATCTGTTACATGGCAGTGCGTACAGTGCAGGGTTCTTAATCGCCTCTAATGACTGAAATCGGCCAGTGGCCAAAGAGGCAATGGCAGATGCCAGAGTAGTTTAGTTTGTCCGTAATATGTGTGGGAAGCAATGAGAGGCTGGCAGGCGGACATGTAAAGGGTGGACATTTCACATTTGTGCCAAATGAGTATTTTGTCTGCCATTCTTGTCAGCTCCCAGGGCCAGAAAAAAAAAGTAAAGCACAATAAAATTGAAGTGTAATCCAGATGGATGGAGGTGACCCTGGTCAGCCGAAAAGCCGAGTAGGGAATTGGGACTCAGTCTCAGCTGGATGGGGTTGCAGTCCCCTTGAATGCATGGGTTTGCAGCTAAGTTGAACTGTATTCAGCCTTAAACCTGTTATGTCCAGGTTTCTTTAGGGGCAGAAATGAATTCGTTCAGTTGAGTTTGATGGCCCAATGGCACCCTGTCTTGGAGAGGCCAGACGTGGCCACAGAAACATGCCCAAGTTTCATCCCATTTGGACCACTGTACCATTATGTATGCGATGATGTCCTTGAGGAGGAATGCCATCCTGCCGACTGGGGCTGGCTACAAGAAACTCACGGCTTCCTTGTTAGGAAATCTTTACCGATTACTGGTCTGTTTCTGGGCACAGTTCAGAGTGCTGACCATGACCCAAAAAACCCTACACACTTTGGACACCAGGACACTATTTCCTGATAACATTCTGTCCAATAGATTGGGCAAACATGTGGGAGATATCTCTTTTAATGGCAATTACTCCTGGTGAACATCTGTACGCAAGGGCATTATATACCTCTGGCAGTTGCTGGAAGAGCCAACACTGCGAGAGAATTGTTCATTTTTTCCCTCCCTGCTTGCCAGCTTCCCAGAAACATCTGTTTGGCCATTGCAAGAAGTGGCAAATAGGGTCTGATCAGGAGCTGGTGAAGTATAGCCTTCCAACTGTTGTTGGACTGCAACAACTGCTGTTGTTGGATTGCAGCAGCATTCTTCATCATTGACTAGGCAGGCTGAGGGTGATGAGAGTGATAGTCCCAGAACATCTGGAGAGCCTTTCCTTGCCCACTGGTGGGGTCTGCCAGTCCTTGATTCTAATGGAGCATGGCTTTTCTCACACCTTCTGCTTCCTGTGCTTTTCCTGTTGAATCCTCCATGAGAGGCCCTTCCTAACAGCACACCTGAGAAAACAAAGAGTCATAGAACAATAGAATTGCAATAGACCTCAGGGATGGGCCATCTAGTCCAGCCCCCTTCTGCCATGCAGGAACACCCTCAAAGCACTCCTGACAGATGGCCATCCAGCCTCTGTTTAAAAACCTCCAAAGAAGGAGACTCCGCCACACTCCCTGGCTGCAGCATATTCCACTGCCAAACTGCTCTTACCATCAGGAAGTTCCTTCTAATGTTGGAATCTCTTTTGGAGGTGGAATCTCTTTTCCTGTAGTTTGAATCCATTGCTCCATGTCCTAGTCGCTGGAGCAGCAGAAAACAGGATTGCTCCATCTTCCATATGACATCGTTTTACATATGGTTGTCTGTCACCTCTTAGCCTTCTCTTCTCCAGGCTAAACATATCCAGATCTCTATGCAGGTCCTCATAGGGCTTCATAGCTTCCAGGCCTTTTACTAATTTGGTCGCCCTCCTATGGACACATTCCAGCTTGTTAAGAAGCCGAAAGATACTTGGATGTTTCTTCCACTGTCCTGCTGGCTCAATGTGCATTAAACCACAATTGTAATATAAAATAGAACATGAAGAGGAAGAAGGAGAATCGACTGGTCTCGTGATATTGAGCCGAGTTGACAGGGGGTCAGGCGGCAGCTGTGCGCCTGATATTCTGGGCTGGTTGGTATTGATCTTTGCACACGTTGGTCTGTTCATTTTACTTGGACAAGAGAACCATGTGGATCAGCAATTGCTCACATCTGTATGGAAGTTTCCTGGGAGAAGGAGAACAGTTTCTTTGGATAAAGGCCCTTCATTCTGGGAGGGTTTTTCTCTTTCTTTGCAAGACAGACACGATATGTTCTATCCCTGTATGCTCCAGGGGACCATGCATTCATTGGAGATGCCCCCAATCAATGCATTGGTGGGACTGAGAGAAGGGCTTTTCCTGATGCTTTCAGCCTGGCCAGGCTCATATGGGGAGATATGTGCTGTCAGATAGGCTGAACCTGAGCCATAGAGGGCTCTGTAGGTATCAAAATTAATAAAAATATTTTTTAAAATGCATATGCACCCCCATTTTTTTTTTTTTTGCAAAGTCCAAAGTGGAATTCTGGCTACTTTGTGTTTTCAGTTTGTGTGTGGTTGGGGCATTTTGGCAGGCTCTGTCCTTCCCCCTAATTCCTGGGGGAAGAAATTGGACTAGATGACTTTGGGATGGACCAGGGTCCCCTTGAACCCTGGGCGGTCAAGTGGAAAACATGGCTGCAAAATAAGGAAGTAAATAAATAAGTAATGGGAGGGATGGGAAACTTTCCCAGGAGGAGTCAAAAACCTGCCACCCGTGCCAATTTGGGGAGGATCGCAATTGCAGAGCGCAGGGGAGTTGTGAGAATTGTAATGGAGGGACTGTTTTAAGGGAGCTCTCGGGAGATTGAGCAGGGAGGGCAAAAGGTTCGGCTTGGAATTAAATGAGGGAGTGGGCAGCTCCGAGGGCTTGAAATGGGATACGGAGGCTTTCTGCTTCAGGTCAGTGGTTCAGCTCCTGCCTGGGATTGTTAATCATTTCCTGTCATTAACGTTGCTCAGCTGCCCTGGATCTGTCCCTCAAAACCGCTCTGCCAAAATGGCTCTGGGAAAACCACTTAGCAAAAGAGGGTGGGAGGAGAAAAGCAAGACCGAGTTGGGGGTCCTAGCGTCCCCTGTTATAAGGGGGGGTCCTTTATTCGAAGACCGGAAGGTGGGCGGTGGCTGTCCCTTATTACAAGGGGTGAGCCTTATTTCAGGGCCAGAAAACTTGTCCCGTATAAAACTGGCCGGTTTTTCCTTGTTGTAAGAGATATTCCTTATTTGAGGGCTATAATCCCTTCTAGGATGGTAGAGGTCCATAGTTGTAAGGGATGCTCCTTATTTAAGGGTCGGAAGGCTTGTCCCTTATAGGGCTGGCGGGTGTCCTTTATTTAAGGGCCAGGGACATCTCTTATTTAACAGCCTCAAAGCTTCCTCTTTATCATAAGCTATGTCTGAAAAGGTTATCTCTTGTAGGGCTGATAGGCCTCCTTTATTAGAAGGTGGGGGGGTTCCCTGCTGGAAATTCTTTCCTTTTACTTAAAACTGAATGAGATGCCAATATTTGTATCTGTATTTCTTGCATTTGGGGGTGGTGGCCCTCCAAAAAGGCAGAAATGTGTGCACCCTGTAATTTTTGAATGAGGGCAATACCTGTTAATTTACAGAGAAGCACGTGGCTAATGCTTCCATTTGGTATTTAGGAAGAGCACATACTTGTTCATAGCTGCTTCTTCCAGATTGTCTACCCTGCATGTCATAAATTTGAGCTGTACTTTATTGTTGTTTGGAAAACTTGGCAACTGCTAAGAACCAGATAGGATATAACTACTAATGGCTGCAAGGGTGGTCATCCTTTGGACACCCTGCCATTTTACTGGGTTCCCACTGTTTGGAGAGGTGTAACCTGCCTCCCCAGGGTCAAGCTAGATGTTAAGGAGCATGTGTGTCCCCAGCATTTCATCTGTTTTGCCTCTTGCAATGGGATTTCCTCAGAGATACATGCTGGGGCTTGAGCAGCTGGATTGCAAAAGTGGTATTTTGCCCAGGTCTATATTAGAGCAATTTTACTGTTCAGTGATATGCAAAACCGAATCTCTCAGATGTAGCCAGATTTTGAACTAGACATCCCAGTAGGAGTTTTTTGCTTCAAGATGGGTCTAATTTTAGATTTGTTTTCCTTTGTGTTTGGTTGGTGGTGGTGTTTTTCACATGCCAAAAGTGATACCTAATTACAATATCTAATCAAAATAGGTAATCTAATTACAATATCTAAGCACAATATCTAATAAGAGGATCAGATACTGCTTATCCAAATATACAGTGAGAATATGAAATGCCAGCAAATGTCAAATGTTGAAGACTAACAAATATTTTTTAAAAATATATTGCTGCACACCGATGCCATTGCGTGTCAAATATCAAAGATGAACCAAAAGAAATCAAACGTCATAGTAAACTGATACCAATGCATGTCAAATATTAAAGACTCTCAAATATTTTTTAAAAAATCAAGCATCATGGAATGTTGGATACAATTCTGTTTGAAATATCAAACATTGACAATTTTTTTAAAAAAATGCAAATATAATCGGATAGTGCATGCTTTTGCATGTTCTATATCAGAGATTGGCAGATACTTTAAAAATAAAGTACCATTTTATGCTCCTAGATGCCACTGCTTGTCAAATATGAAAGACAGCCAGTTTGGAAAGAAGGGAGAGAGAGAGAGAGAGATAAAATCACAATGCAAGTTTTTTCAGGATCCTTAGATTTGGCAGAAATGGATAATTTCAGTATTTTAGTTAAGGAAGGCCCTTTGGTTAAATTTAAAAATGATTGCGATAAATTGGTTGGGGAAAAAGTCAACTTTGGTTTGGTGGGTTAAGCTTATAGCTTTTAAAAACTAGGCAGTAGTGTGATAATGATAAAGACACTGGAAGAATTATATTTCATAGAATATCTTAGAACCAAAAGTTGTGAGTTAGAAGCCATTTATATGTGTATTTGGCTCTCTTTTAGTTTAATTTAGATGTTAGAGTTTTGCTGTTTGCTTACTTACTGTCTTTGCAATCCCCTATATGTTGTTTTATATACTAAATACATGTTAATAAAAATATTTTTTAAAAAAAGATTTTGCTGGATCCCACGTGGTAAGTATTTCAGTCATCGTGTGGAATCCCATTGCCTGTCAAATTCTAAAACCTGTCAAATGTGAAAATCAAAAACTGTGAATACTGAGCTGTTAGTTTCCCCGATATCTCCGCTATACCTTTCCCTCTGTTCTGACTATTAACCTGCTGCACGTAGAGGAAATGAAGTCTATGCATTTGCATGAATAATTGCAGCTGACTCATTCCTTGGGGGCCCAGGGCACGCCAGAACTAGCTGTGCCTTGCAGCGGTGTCGGAAGGATACTGTGTATTTGCATTACATCAGACTTCTGCGCCTGGGAGAGTACATGTTTGTATGTTCCGTCAGACCTACGGTGCTTTCCTCCTGCTTTGCTTTCCTACATCCACAAATACACGCCCATCCCACTTTTCTGGTGAGTTGCCCATCTTGTGCTCCTAACCAAGATTACCGTGCACAGTGCTTGCTCTGAAACTGCTCCCCAGAATGGCTTCTCATCTACTAATATATAAAAGTCAAAGTTTGTTTGTCTGTATCCCGCGAGAAGACCTCATATGATTGCTGCCTAAGAAGACTCTATGGAATCCTGGAGTTTGCAGTTTAGGGAAGGGCTTTTAGAATTCTCAACCAGAGAGCTCTGAATAAGCCAGCTGCTATGAAGATGAGGCCTAGCAGCAAGGAGGAGGGCAGCACATTCCCCTTGGGAACCCAACCTCTGCATGTCAATAACTGAATACAGATTGGATTGGGGAATATGGGGAAAAGTGACAGGGACTGGACAAGACAGTTCGGGGAATTAGAGACCCAGGATCTCAAATCTTTCTAACAAGTGTTACCTGGGAGAAAATAAAATCCCAAGCAACGCCAAGTATATACACTAGTAGATTTGTAGAATTGGAAAGGTTCCCTCAGGCCGTTAAGTCCTACTCTTCTCTTGCTCAGAGCAGGAAATTCAGCTAGAACAGGTAGCTGTCCTGTCTCTTTTTGAAGCTGTCCAGAGAAGGAGACCCCCACCACATCTCTAGGGTATTGCTTCCATTGCAAAACTGCTTTTACTGTCGAGAAGGTCCTTCTCATGTTCAATCGCAATCTATTCTCCTGTAACTTCAGACCATTAGACCAGGTCCTACTCGGTGGGGCAGTGGAGAACAAACCTGCCCCTCCTCCCTGACAGTCCATGAAGTATTCAAAGAAGACGATCTTCTCACCACCCATCTTCTCTTCACTAACCTTATATACCCAGCTCCTTCAACCTTTCCTTGTATGTTTTATTCTCCATACTTCGTGTCATCTTAGTTGCTCATCTTGTCTGTGTCCTTCCAAGTTGAAGGGTTTCAGTGTATTAGTTTCAATTTACTTATATTTCATTGAGAGCCAGTATTATGTGGCGGTTTAGGTAGTGGACACTGGGAGACCAGTGTCCAAATCCCTGCTTGGCCATGGAAAGTCCACTGGGTGATCTTGGAAAGCCACACTCTCTCAGCTTCCTAGGAAGGCAGTGTCAAACCTCCTCGGAACAAATCCTTCCGCCCGCTCACCTGCACGGATCACCTATCGCGATCTGCTGTTTTCTAACAATACCAGCTCTGTATTAGTGTGACATTTGTGGGGGAAACGCTCTCCGTGGCTTTTGCTTCCAGTTGTCTGATCCCAGCTAAGACGCTTTGCTTCTGTTTGTCAGCCTGTCCGGATGACTCTTTGTCAATGCCGTCCTGAGTCCGTGCAACGGGAGACGAGCAACGGAAGTGACAGCCGCTTGGACGGGGGCTCCGAGTGCCGTTGTGCGAAGAAGTTGCCACATGTCAATCAGCTGGAGGCCCGTTGGGTGGAAGCAGGGAGGCTGTAAAGATATTATGTTCTGTTTGCTGGCACAGTCCAGTGACCGTACAAAAGGAAAAGAAGGGAACTTATATTCTCCCCACGGTGTTCTCTTTTCTCCCTTCGTACAAGGCTCCCATAAAACAGATGAGGGGTGGGTTGGGATTATCTGATTATCTGATGAAATGTCTGTAGGCATTTGAAATTAGAAGGTTAGTTGGCTAACTTTGAGGTATTTATTGTTCCCCATTTTTTACTGAAAGTAAAACAAACCAAAAGAGACATAAAATTAGCATGGCGAGTAAAACACAGAACAGATCGTTCTCCAGGATCACCCAGACTGGTTACAGTTTTTTTGCAATTCGTAAGAATTTGTAATTCCCTAAATTACTGTGTGAAGACAGTCAGCAGTGTCATCTGCTATTATAGTTAGGACAGACAACATGCTGTAGTGGACTATGACCCTGGATACCAGCATTCGATTCCCTGCTTGGCCATGGAAAGCCGGTGGATGATCTTGGGTGTGTCACACACTCTCAGCCCCATAAAATTTCATGATAGGTTCATCTTAGGGTTGCCATAAGTTGGAAGCAACTTGAAGACACAGCAAGAACCGCATCCCAAGGAGATCTGCTTCAGATTTGCCATATCTGGCATTCTTTCCGTCCTGTTCTTGAGACCAGCTCCGTGGCCCAGGCAACCTGTGTTATTTTCCTGTTGCAACTCTAGGCTCTTTGGCAGTGATGTAGAGTCAATTGACTGGAACTCAAGTCAGACTTAAGTCACTTCAGTGACTTGACTCGGACTTGACTTGGCAAAAATTGCACACTGACTCGACTTGACTCGAGACTTGCATATTTTTAGTGACTGACTTGCTGCCCTTGGTTCAGTAACACAACACATTCCTCCGGAAACCTTACAGCTTACCGGTCACACGACAATCCATCTCAAGCCCAAAGTGTGGATGCATTTCTCAGAGGGAAAAGCAAAGGCTTGAGGTGGGCTCGAGGTTTGCTCAGCAGCCTCCCCCTGCTTCATATAGGGGGATCTTTCTAAAACTTTTCCTAAGAGCAGAAGGCAAGCTTTGCAAGTGAGAAGTAAGAAGGATCCTGATCCCCACTTCCAAAGCTGCAGATGGCAAAATCAGAAAAGTGGAGGGCTGACTCTACTTAAATTGTTAAAACTGACTTTATTTGACTCTGTCCAGAAATTCTGGAATATAGGTTGGGGTATAAAGTTGGCTCGCAGACTTGAGACTCGACTTGAGACTGGACTTGAGACTTGGAGCAAAAGAGCAAAAGACTTAAACACATCACTGCTCTTTGGAGGCGTTATAGAGGTGGCACCCTGAGGCGCAGATGCTGTGGGTGGAAGAACGTGCCAAACCCATCCTCTGCTTTGCTTGCTCTCATTTGGAATTGCTCGCTGTACGGTGCTTCAGACAACTGAGCAATCAGCCATCTGTCCCTGCCTCTGTGTTCTGCAAAAAAGACAATGCCATGGCTAGCCAGCATGTGGCCGATCTTGCAGGGATCGGCTGCCTACTGTTGTCAAGTGGGCATGTGAGCTGACTGGATATGACACACACAGTTAAGCCCTTCCACCAGAGCTCCCTCTGGGTGGTGGGTCGCCTTCCAGCTGAAACTGATCGCTTGTGATTTAAGTCCTTCTTATAGCGAAACAAATCTTTCATTTCGGAAAGTGGGCGGGCAGGTTAGCTGAAGCCTTGCACCCCATTTTAGAAACTCCCCTGTTGATAACGTTTGCATGTGAGATTTCAACAAACTTGTACGTGAAGCACACATGGAAACCAACATGGTGTGGAAAGTCTGGATGGTTTCTTGGCCAGGTAGACTAGTTTTAAAAAAAATCACAGACTAGTAACTTTTGCTGGCTTGCACACATGTGTAACATCCTTTCTTCTGAATACCCGTAATCTATTTTTGTCCTACAGAGAGAGAGAGGGAAAAGGCGGGAGAGACAATTGAATATGGGTGTGAGAAAGAGTTTATGTTTGCTCCACGTTGCTGAGTTTTGGCTCAGGCATCTAGTATGTTGCCCAGACATTTAGTTTATTGCAGCTTTGGAGCCCTCAAAACCTTCCCCATCCCTGATGTAGCAAAAAGGGGAATTCACGGTGACCAATTCAACGGTGATGCCAGGACTGAGGTGGGCGGTTTGTCCCCCTTTGCAAAGTTACCCCCTCTTGCAGTACAGAAGTACTGCTCCTGGTTCCCAACACTGCTCTGGAATGAATTTCACCTCTTCTCACGGAAGTCTTACGTTGCTGTTTGGAGAGAAACAGCAAGCCGTCGAAACAAGGGCGTGCATACGTTAGGCTTGTCTCTTTGCCTTAAGTCAGAGAAGGATTGAAGATGCTCTGAGAAAGCAAATGGGGTGCTTATCGCCAGACCCTACCAGGTAATTAGGGAAGAAAAGGAGGTGTAAAAAATTTGAATTCTGGCCTTTCTCCTCTCTTTCTGCAAGGTGTGATTACTTTAACTCTGATTTGGGGTATCATTTTGATACTCCCCCTTATCATTTGAATTGCTGTGTGAAATTGAAAAGGGAGGAGAAAGCAGAGCAAAGGGAAATTGATCTCGGCAGCCGAAATAGATTTGAAAAGTTAATGGCTGCTCTATTTCTGAACCTGCGAATGCAGAGAGCAAATGTATGTATTTACGGCTAGACTTTACATCCAGGCTTTTCAATGCAGAATTGTTTCCACATTTGCCACTAGCAGTATCTTGAATAGGGCAGGTTGAAACCTGGGTGAGTTTGCTTCCAAAGAACTCAAGGGCCATATAAATTATATGTATCATAGTTTGTCAGGATGCATGGCTCTTGGATATGTAATAGAACATGTCTTATAATAGATTTTGTTGGCTAAGGCATTGCTGAAGTCTGCTGGAGTGCTACAAAGCATCAATGGCCGTTTGTTGATTGCAGTTCTGTATCAGGTTGAAGCTTGCTGAGATATTCAAATGCTTAATTCTTTATTGTTCTCTGCTACAATGTATGGGGGGAGAAGATCAGAGGGAAGGAAACTTGGAAAGGTGTTATGGGAACTGGCAGTGCTCAAAGATAAGAAGGCAGGAACTTTTTCTGTTTCAAGGATGAAAGATATGTAGACAACTGAGGGTCTGGGAAAATGTCTAAACTGGTGGGATGATGTGAGATTTACGATCATCTCCAGTCACAGCTTTGTGCACCTAATTTGTATGGCAAAGGATAAAATCTGCAACTACCCTGTCTCAGCAACTTCGAAAGAAAGAAAGAAAGAAAGAAAGAAAGAAAGAAAGAAAGAAAGAAAGAAAGAAAGAAACTTCGAAAGAAGGTTGCTGTGTTGCCTGCTTTGCTACAAATAAACACCGCTGTTTAACTCTGAGTGAAGTGTGTGGAATGCAAGTTATCCAGGACATGGCATAGTTCTTTAGGATCCTTGCAGCACTGCGGCTAAACATTTAACTGCTGTCCGGTGACATAAAAAGGATTATTTCACGTTCAGTAGGCCCTGCTGGGTATAATTGGTACATAAACCTGGCAGATCAGGAATATCAAGGTGGCTGGGAACAGACCCGGAGAAGAAACCTTCCTGTGAGCAACTTACTTCCTGTTGTTCTTTTTGTGAGCCTTCGTGATGACTGTAACCGAGAGTCTTCCTGTCAATTTTATACAAAAGTGATTTGTTGTGGTGGATGCAAGGGGCAATCCTTGCTCCACTGAACCAAGCAAGGCCATTTCCACACTACATTGTCATAGCACTATTATTCCACTTCCAACATCCCGTGGAGTCCTGGGGTTTGTAATTTACTTGAGGCCCAAGAGCTGTCTGGCTGAGAATACTAAATGCCCTTCCCTAAACTGCAAAGCCCAGCATTCCACAGGGTGTTGAAAGTGCAGTAATCGCACTATCACAGTGTAGTGCAGAAATGGCCCAACAAACCACAAGACGCACCATTTTGGAGAAAATGAGGCCACAGCCTTTGTTGGTTACCGTCGTACATAAGATTGGCACTGCCGTGGGGCTGGATCCAAGCATCATCCGTTCCGCCTCTTGGTTTGAGGAGCCGATAGCCTGGAATGACAGCTATGGGAGACCACACGGCCGGATGCCACTGCGCGGCTCCCCTTTCACTTCATAAGGGTGGCGCATTGATCGCCCCCTCCTGAGCTGAGTGTCCAGCTGCCAACATCCCAAAGTTCAGTCTGAAACTTTATGTCAACCGCAGGCCAGCTTTGGTGGGGGGAAAAAAAGACTGCAAATTAGAGATGAGTATATATTGAAATCCCGTGCCACTCAAGAGAGACAGTGGTTCTTTCAAAAGTGTAAAATACTGAATACGGCATAAAATACAGAAAAGATATGAGCTATGTTGTCTTGGAACATGACAAGAACCTCTATGATATGTAAACAGGTGGGCTTTTTAAATTATCGAGATTTTTTTAGAAATTTTTGTAGGTTTTTATAATTGTATATGTTTTATTGCTTTAAATGCTTTATTCACCTTTTTTAACTTTTTGGGGAGCTGCCTTGGGTCCCGCTTAAATAAATAAATAAAATATTAAAATGTTTAGTGGAGGACATGTGACAGGCAATTGCGGCTGGACAAACTTCAGCTGTTTTTCAAGATGTAAATTATGGAATTCTGATCAGGCAGAAGATGGGATTTGCAGAAATTGTCAGATCTGCCAGGAATTTTTCCCCCCTTTTGGTAAGATTGGTGTAATTAAAGTGAATTGAATATTACGGTAAAAGGGGGCATTCCATAAAACGCAGCTGCCCGTTTCCACCTCCCCTGCATTAAAAGTTTAGAATAAAGCACAGAATAAATTTACTATATATGGAAGCCAGCAGACATAAACCACTATCTCTGGTAAAGGTTGCTAGATTCTATTTTTCACCCTAGGAATTCCCTTCCTCAGACAAACACATACAGGTTGTGTGCTCTCACCATAGCAGGAAAAAGGTTGGATCAATGCGTCAGAGCATCGGTCGTTAGCCAGAATGACTGCTCTGGACAGGGAGGTGGTGATCAATGTCATTAGAATAAAATAAAATAAAAGAACCAAAAGCTTTGGGAAAACAGGCTCCACAAGCCAGCAGGCTGCCTAGCATATGAGAAGCAATTTTGACGCATCCCGGCAGGAGGAACGGAGAGTGACAGATCAAAACATTCAGCCGGGAGAATAATAGGTTTGGGGGGGGGAGTGTTGATGCTATTATTGCTCTGCTTCTAATGACTTCACAATGAGTCTCCAGTCAAGACGGAGGAAGAAGGGAGAGGTGAGGGGACTGGCAAGAGTAAAGCAGTGGAGTTGTCAAAGGAGAAGCAAAGCGGTTGCAGAGTCAGAGTGCAAATGCTATATAAGTTGAGCATCCCTTCTCCAAAGTGTTTTTGGATTTCTTTTGGATTTTGGAATACCTGGAGTTGCACTTACATAAAATATAGTACTTTACAAGAGATCCCCAGGGAGCCTGCAAATTAACAAGCAGGAGCACTGTAGCCACCATTTTGCGCCAAGTACCGTGCACAGATTTGCTCCTTTTCACAGATCCCCGTGTCTCTCTCCAGCCCCACACCCCCTTCGTTTGGGACTTGTGCTGCAGACATGAGGCTGGAGAGAGACTGAGGACGTGAGAGACAAATGAGCAGAAGCTCCACATCCAGCAGCTCCAAGACAGAAGTAAGCAGCTGGGGATGAAAAGTTTTGGGCTTTGAAGGTTTTTGGATTTCTGCATAACTTCCCCAGTTAGAGTTGCCACTTTTGGGGTCTGCCATTGAAGTCTAGGGGGTGAAACAGCTCCTTTGTGCTTCCTTCTTTCTATTTCACTGTCACTTGGACTTTTAAGAACAACCTCCAGCGCCCTGTATCCACATTCAAGTCCAGAATACGTTCTCTCTCTCTCTCTCTCTCTCTCTCTCCCCTCTCCCTTATCCTATATCATAAGATCTCAAGACAGCAGACCAGTAAGATTGGTATAAACAGATCAAAACATTTTAAAGCAATCGAAATAATTTAAAGAGACTAAAAGAAAACCTCTACTGAATGCATAAAAAGGTTAAAAGCAAGTTTAAAAAGTTAAAGCAGTTAAAGGTTAATGCATGCACATAAGGGTCTGGAGTAAATTGGTGAGGACCAACATTTTTGGTAAACAGTTGTGGTTTTGCTCGGTGCCTAAATGAAGTCACTCTTGGTGCCAGTCGGGCTTCCGAGGGGAGAGAGTTCCACAACTATGGTGCCACTGCTAAGAAGCCTCTATCCAGTGGTTCTCAACCTGTGGGTCCCCAGATGTTTGTGGACTTCAGCTCCCAGAAGCCCCAGCCACTATGGTCAATGCTCAGGGCTTCTGGGAGCTGAAGTCCAAAAACATCTGGGGACCCACAGGTTGAGAACCACTGCAAGTCTATACTGTGTCCTCACATAGGGTATTGACCTCACTAATGGGGCATAAAAGAGGGTCCCTCCTGCGGCCAGGATGCATGGCTCCTAAGTATTTGCCGGATGTGTATTAGAATATGTATAAGAATAGATCTGCTAGCGTGGGCATTGCTAGGGTCTGCTACAGTATTACACTGTATTATATACCTGGAGCACCTGTTAAGGTACTCCAGGGCACCAAATGATTAATTGTTTGCAAGAAGATCAGAAAGGGGGAAACGGAAAGTATTGGAAAGGTGTTATGAGAACTGACAATGCTCAAGATAAGAGAAGAGGAACTTGTTCCCACTTCAAGGATGAAAGATGGGTAAACAACGGAGGGTCTGGGAAAATGCCTAAACTGGTGGGGATGATTTGAGATTTATGATTTTCACCAATCTCTGCTATGCATGCCTAAATTTGTACAGCAAGGTAAATATCTGTAGCCGCCCAATATGGTGTGGTCTCAGCAACTTTGGAAGAAGGTTGCTGGTTGTTTGCTTTGCTTTAGATAAACACTGCAGCTTAACTCTGAGGGAAGTTTGTGGAGTGCAAATTATCCAGGAGACTTCAGTCCTTGGCCAGGTGCTCATTCACATATTGGGGTGCCACACTATTCAGGGCTTTAAAAGTCATTACCAGCACCCTGATTCTGACCAGAAGGATATAGACAGCCGGTGCCGTTCTGCGAAACACTTCTGGATCTTAATTGCAATGGGCTTTCCTTCTCTTTCTGTTTGTAACTTGGACTACCTGCATTTATGATTCATAGCAGGGTAACATTAATCCAACCCAATAATCTTTGGGTATTATCCACCCTCAGGGCCAGTGTAGGCTTTGTTATTGAATTATGAGGCGTGCGTAACAGCGGCTGAATAATCCTATCAGTGCAGGTGAGACGGAGGCATTGTGATTGCAAACGCGATACTGCCAGGGGACTTTTTTTATTCACAAATGTCGGGAGTGTTAGTTATTGTATTTCTTGGCACATCAAGGCAGCCACAGGTGACCCCCAGTGCTTTGTAGTGGAGTTTCCAAAGCATCTAAATGGGCTTTGTAATCCTGTGCATGACAGTGTTGGAAAATCCTGCCGTACTGTGATGAGAAAAGAACCTTTGAGGCGTGAGAAATGGAATGGAAAGAAACTGATGGTTGTTTTCCAGCGAACTCTCACCAAGAGATATTTGGATATTTTGCAACCCAACCGTGGTTCTCTTCTAGAAGATATTTACAACGCTCTTTCTACCTTCCTTTCTTTACTGGCAAAGAATCATCCACAATCTACTTTCCAAGCTGAACAAAGGGATCGTGGAGACCAGATTCCAATACATACAAGAGATCTTTTTATTTAAATGTATGTTTATCCTTGCTTGCAACGACAGGGAAGAGACACCGAAGGGAAGGGAAGTTTTAAGCAGCGATGTGGTTGAAACATATAATTACCTCCTTTCAGACTGAAATTGTTGTGCTTGTAACAAGCACCTGTTTTTCTCAATCGAGATGGAAGAAAATTTGCCAGTTTCATTGTTCATGCAGGTCTGGGTCTCCTACCATCACGTTCAACCCATCCGAGTTCTTTATAGGTTGCGAGTCATTTTCTTGTCAAACACACATTTCTTAATATCCACATTTTCCCCCATTGACCCAGGAGAGTTGGCACACTTATTTCCAGCAGACACATTTTTTGTGTGTGAATTTACTTCGGATTGCTTGAAAAAGAAATAAAAGACTGTAAAGGCGGTGGTTTTTTCTTTGTTGATGTGCCTTCCAGGCCATTTCCACACTACACTGTTACAGTGCTATTATTCCACTTTCAACATCCTGTGGAATCCTGGGGTTTGCAATTTAGGGAGGGGCCTTGAGAATTCTCAGCCAGAGAGCTCTTTGGCCTCAGGAAACTACAAACCCCAGAATTCCACAGGATGCTGAAAGTGGAATGGTAGCACTGTACCAGTGCAGGGTGGAAATGACCCGTGTTCTCTAACCAGACGGCAGCTCTGCAAAACTGCCGCATAGCTCTGCGAGCCTGAAGTTGCCCTCTGCCTCCTGAATGTTGAAGATTACCAGTTACTTCCACACTGTGGTCAGTCGCCTGCGGTTCAGACCTGGGCGCTGGGGAGAAAAGAATCACCGGGGTTGTGTCTCTGACGCACTTTGGAGAATTAACTCAGGAGCCGAGATGCAGTAATTTCGCAGGCTGTGAAGATGTCACGTCCCTTAATTAATAGCTCCTTCTTGCTCTCACGAGTCAGAAAGGAAAGCGGGGCGGCGCGAGCTGTTGGTGTGTTGTCGTTGTGCCGCCCTGCTGCTTGCACCCTGTGCCGTGCGCGAAATGATGCGCTTGCAAGGGACAAAGGCTCCTTTGACAAGGAATCATTCCCTTTCCCTCCCCCTTTTTTTTTCCTGCTTTGAGAAATCCTGATTTCATGCCTGTTATCTAGAAGGGAGGGCTCCACTCTTGCACAAGCGATCTCTGTAATCTGCATGAAAATCTAACACGGATGGGGTGTGACCCTGGGGGACCTCACATTCTGCATAGCACAAGAGTGGCAGTTTGACATATTTCTGTTCCAGAGATGGTGTCTGCGTAATCTGGAGACCGATAGGGACGCGAGCCAAACCAGCTACAAGCTTTATGTCCATTCCTTCCAGCGCCGGGCGGTGGTTTCCTCACCAGCAGGGGCAGTGAATCCGCACTGAACTGTAGTCTGAACTTGGAGAAGCTAGACCGGTCCTCTCCTGGTTGATCTTCCATCACCAAGGGAAGGTTTTCTGAAAAATTCTGACCTGCTTTTCGAGAACTGAAGATTTTAAAAGAAAGGGATCTTTAAGATGTAATGTTTATTAATTTTAGTAGGAGATACAGACTAATCCACAACTGTTTTTAAAAGGGGGAAAATGATAAGAGAAAAATAAACCAACTACAGTTGACCCTCCACATTCGCTATGGTTAGGGGCACAGAAAAGTGGAAAAATTGCAACTATCAAACTGTGTGTGTGTGTCCGTCCATGGGAAGGGGGCTGAGGCCTGATGGGGAAAGCAGGCCCCCAAACCAAGTCGGGGAAAGGAGAGGGAAAGGGAGTGGGTTGGCGTAGTGGCCCCGTACTTCCTCTCTCTCGCCCCTCTCCTCCCTTGGGTGTATGGGGCCATGAGGAGAGGCTTTGCGGTGCTGAGAAATTGGGCTGCGATCCATCCGTAGCTGGCCCAGCAGTGATGGGTGAAGGAGGAAGAGGCAGGTTTTCAAAGGGCTGCCGCCGAGAGGGAAGGATCCCCTGGAAGAAGAAGCGGCTGAGGTCGGAGAGGAAGGGTTGGAGAAACTTGCAGATAATCAGATCCATGAAAGTGAAACCCGCAAATATGGAGGGCCCACTTTAAACCCTAGTTCTATTTCACACAAGTTAAAACACATTAAAAACATAACCAAATAGAAACACAACCACACACCCATGAAAAGCGTCATCTGCCACAAACCGTTGGTGGACTTTTTGAGCAACAAGGTGTCCAACAATGCAATAATCTTAGTTTGTCCCTACTAATAATGTTAGTAGGACTATTTAGTTGCATGTGTATGGCAGAACAATATAATTTTGTTTTGTTTTGTATATTTTTTTCTTCTTCCATTACAGTTCATCTTGGGGCACTGAGCCCTTTTGTATTCCGGTAAATTGAGGTTTAGCATTTTAGTTGGCTAGTGTTAAGTGTTTTAATTTAGCATGTTAGCCCTGTGTTTTAGCTGTGGCTCTTCGTTTTGGATGACTATTTTGCCAAGCATGACTGTTAACTGTTAATATGGGTTTTAAACATTTTTTTAAAGAAACTCCATCTGGAAAAGGGACTTCTGGTCTAAACAATGGCGTGAAAATGGTGGAACCAAGAGAAAACCCTTTCCCCATAGATCTTAAACCTCAAGCAGGCCCATATAGGGAGATATGGTATTTCAGACAATGTGGACCCCATCCATCCTGACACTGCCACCCGGGAGAATTCTGATTCAGTTCATTTGATTCCATTGTGTTGGAAGAGGGGCTGATTTTTTCTAGCCTCCTTGCTTCTGGTCGGTTCCCACTTCAGCACCCAGCACTAAATCCAGATTCCTGCTGCCGTCTCAGTTCTCTTTGCAGCTGGTAGAGCACAAAATCAATAGCAGGGTTTTTTTTTTTTTGTTTTAATATGTTGCTGTTGATTTTGTGCTTCTGTGTTAGCAGCTAAGAAACGGAGAAGAATGTGAGGATGAGATTGCAAGGGTGAAGTGCGTGTAGTGTGCCATTTCAGGGCAACTGTGTTTTCTTTTAGGTTGCAAATGTTTGCCGTCCCACAGGGAGTGTGCCCTCCGGGTCATCGGCACTCTGCTGGGAATGGAATGTTATTTCTCCATTGAAAAATGTCCTTGTTGTGTGCCCTGCGTGTGTTTGTGTCCAAGCTCCCTCTTGACTGATGGCGACCTTATGAATTTCATAGGATTTTCTTCGGCAGGAAATACTTGGCCAGTTCCTTCCTCTGAAACAGAGTCAAAACTAGAAGAAAAAGAGGAAAGGGCCGCAGCTAACCTTTCTTTTTCTTTCTACCAAAGATGAATGAACAGCTACATCACCTGCCGTTCTGTCTACTTTGTTCCCAGAGCTGGGAAAAGTGACTGGTTTTTACTACAACTCCCAGAATCCACCAGCTCATTGTGGCCACTGGGCAATTTGGAGAACTGTGGTTTCCAGCAGTAAGATTTCCAAGCTTAGTTCAATCCATTCTTTTACCGTTCCTCGGTTTCACTCTGATCTGCATCCCGCACTTCTTTTTTAAATTATTTGCTAGTGTTAGTGTAAACAACCTAATTCACAGTCAAAGAGGTAATACAGTCGGCTGTCCACATTGGCAGGTTTGAGTTTCACCAGTTTGATTATAGGCAAGTTGGTCCCCCTCCTCCTCCACCAGCTGCTGTCTGGCCGGCTAAGGGCAGATCGCAGCCCAGTTTCTCTGTACCAGAAACCCTCTCCTGATGCCCTCTTACATCCAAGGAAGGAGACGAGTGCGAGAGAGAGGAAGTCTAGGGCCACCAAGACACCCCCTTTCCCTCTCCTTTCCCTGACCCGGTTTGGACTCCGGGTACCTGTTCTCCCCACCAAGCCCTTTTTGATAAGAGTTAAGGTACGGTATTAACTCTTATCCCAAAAGGAACCATCCCTTTCCCTGTGTAGAATGGAGAAAGGCAAGAACTTAGCCAGTCCTGGGAGAACCTAAAAAAAGCACCAACCCTTTCTACTCTCTCAGCGCCCCGTGAATGAAAAGCGTAGTTTTCCCACGCAGGCATTTGAAAAGGCCAGAGGAGATCAATGGTGCTTTTAGGCTCCCCCAGTAGGGACTAAGCTCTCATTTTTCACCACTCAAAGAATGAGATGGTTCCTTTTTGGCTAAGAGTCAAGGTACAGTCCTTAGGTTGACCCGTGGACATGTCAAACCAGGTTTTTTGGAGGCTGATCTTTTTCATTAAAATTTTCAGGCTTATACCTGAGTATATTCAGTAGTTTGCGCTTAGTTAAATCAATAAAGGATGGAGAGGAGAGGAGAGGAGAGGAGAGGAGAGGAGAGGAGAGGAGAGGAGAGGAGAGGAGAGGAGAGGAGGCAGTGGTCTTGCCCTTCCCAGTTAGCTCAGGCAAAAACAAACTGCTCCAGCCTCTCTTAGCTTGTGTGCTCTTCCTTGTTAATAACTTCTCCTGTCCTGACCACACTCTGATGTGAAATGCTGGAGGGTATGGAATAGCTCTTTTCAGCGAGGCAGAAATCTCTGTGGAAATCGAAAAATTCCCGGATCGCTAGTCGGGGAGTTGAAAGGTGGTGCCATTTGAAATGTAACCTGATGAGGTCTACCGTTCATTCTCTTTGGCCTGGGGGCGTGGTGGTGGTGGTGGTGGAAAGAAAGCATTTCCATGCTGCGGACTTTTGTTGGACTGTGAGAAAATTTTACAACGGATCACTGTTTGTAGAGAGCCCTTGGTGTGTGCCTGAGAGAGAAATACAGTGGAAAGACTAGTATTTATAAAGAGAGCTGGCCGGGTTTCTAGACAGAGGGGGAAAGTGTATACTTGTTGTGTTGAGGCTTTGACAAAGGGGGCTGTGTGTTCTTGGTTTAATTAAAAATGCAGCAGTGTTTCCTCAAAACTCTTTTGAGCCTGAATCTTCTCAGCATCCAGTGCCTCGCGGCCTCCCATGTGATGGATTCTATTCCACAAGTACAATACTGCCTAAAAAAGACCTGGAAACCGCTGCGTTGCTATGTAGCATGGTAAGCAACTGTTGAGGGTTGGAAGGCCATATCGGTCTATACACTCCAACTGTTTTTATTTGGCCCTTACCTTCCCACTTTTTCACCTGCTTTTATAATGTCCCGGCTTCTCTCTCCTCCTCCCATTTCCCCTCTTTGTCCTCAGCTTAATTCAATTGCTGCAAACTAAGTTCAAAATGCAAAAGCAGGTTCTTGCCCTTTCCCTGTAGAGAGTTGGGTAAAAGCAAATTACTTGCTGCCTATCCTAGCTTGTCTCTTCTTCTTGAATAACTTCTGCCGTCTTGATGACACTCGGTTGTCGCTTGGCCACAGGCGTCCAGGTTTGCGTGTGCAAAATGTTGGAGGGGATGCATTTGGGAGCAAAAAAATTGATAGCCAAAAAAAAAATGCAGCTATGTATCCCTATATACAATCACACCAAATTTGTTTCTTTATTTGCAGTCTTTTATCCATGCCTGCCTGTCAGTAAAGCTTCATGCAAGGAGAATATTGGTGCAGTGGTTCCAAAAACTTAGGAACATGGCCTTTTTGGAATTGCATATGGCAACAAAGGTGCCTCTGGCTCACCCTCCACCGTGTGTGAGCCTTGCTTATCACGTAGGTCACCACATCTTGCCTCAGTAAGAGTAAAGTGGCTAGGTCAAGGGAAATGATGGTACCACTCTCTTCTGCTCTGGTCAGACCTTACCTGGAACACCAGTTCTGGGCACCAGAGTTCAGGAAGGATGTTGAGAAGCTGGAGCGTGTCCAGAGGAGGGGAATCAAAATGACAGAAGACCTGGAAACCATGAAGCCCTCTAAGAAGCAGCTTAGGAAGCTGGTGATGTTCACCCTGGAGAACAAAAGGTTAAGAGACAACTTGATGGCTGTGTTTAAATATCTGAAAGCATATCATACTGAAGATGGAGAAGTCTTGTTTTCTCCTGACAGAAACTAGGATACAGAGCAATGGATTCAAATGACAGGAAAAGAGGTTTCATATAAACATTAGGAAGGATTTCCTGACGGTAAGAGCAGTTCACCAGTGGAATACACTGTTGCCTGGGAGTGTGATGGAATCTCCTACCTTGGAGGTTTTTCAACAAAGGCTGGATGGCCATCTGTCAAAGGGAATACTTTGATGGTCCATTCCTGCAAGGAAGAATGGGGTTGGACTGGATGGCCCTTTGGGGTCTCTTCCAACTCTAGGTTTCTGTGATTTTATGAATCTGTGGTGCTGTTCCTCCTAAACTCTGGGTCACCGTCACCTCTCTTCTCTTCCATCTTTGCTTCACTCTTTTTTTGCCTGCAGAAAAGGTTTGCAGCTTTTCTCTCTTGTAGACATATGATCTTCTGGTTATATAATGGATGTTAGAAGAGGCCTAGGGAGACATGGGCCAAATCAGTGGCCTGAGGCTGACGGCCCTTTCGTGCTACACAGTTGTAGTTCCATGAATCACCACTTAACTGCCTGTGGAATCCTGAGATCTACAGTCTAGGGGAGGGGTGTTTGGATTTCTCAGCCAGAGAGCCCTAGTGCCTGACCCAAACTATTTCAATAAATGCTAGAGGACTGCTGTGCCACAGTGGTTTGAGTAGTGGACTTAGACTCTAGGACACCAGGGTTGGAATTTTGGCTAAGCCATGGAAACCCAGATAGCCAGCCACTGTTTGCAATCTTTACACAGAGTCTGTAGTTGCAGCCACAGACAAGGTTGACAAAAGCTTATCAGTCACTTATCATTCTTGTTTCAGCAGTCCAAGTTAGTAATACATTCAGGGTGTAAGTTCAAGGGAGTATCCACGGAGTAGTGAGCACACAAAGCAAGGGTCAGGTTTTTCAGGAACACAAGACAAGGATCCAAAGAAGAACGTGTTGCTTCTACCAGTAATACCAGTTGTCTGCAACGGATTTCTCAATATCCCACCTCTGATATTTATTGGCCAGCAGCCTCCACCAACTCCTTGCCTGATTAATGCATCTTCTCTGTGTAAATCTTCTGAGTCTTGTGGGCTCTCCCTTTCTTTTCTATGTTGGGGTGCAGTAAGTATTGTCCTGCCCATGTCTGTGTGTCTTGGCTGTTGGGAAAGATCTTGTCTGTGTTTGCATCTGGGCCCTGGGGCAGTGACAGTCACACCCTGTCAGATTTAGAGGAAAGAAATGGCAAACCTCTGCAGAATCCATCTTGCCGAGAAAATCCTACAAAGTGGAGCCAGTGTAGTGTAGTGGTCCGAATATTGGACTAGTGCTCTGGGATACAGAGATTTGAATCCCTCCCCAGCCATGGAGATCCACTATGTGATCTTGGGCACACTCTTTCAGCCTCAGAGGAAAATGGTGGCAAATCCCCTCCCAATAAGAAAATCACCGTGCTGCAGTGTGCTGAGTGTTGGACTCTGACTGCAGGAGAGCAGGATTCAAATCCCGGCCATGGAAATGGGCTGGGTGGCCTTGGGCAAATTATGTCTTCCTCTGAGGAAGACAAAGGCAAACTTCCTCAGAATCAGCCTTGCCAAGAAAACCTTTGGATAGGGTCGTCATAAGTCAGAGTGAGCTTGAAGGTACACAGCAGCAGCAGCAGCAACAAATTTCTCTAGGAAACAAAAAAATCCCCAACAAAGTCAAGGCTGAATTTGAATCCTGAAAAACTAATTGCGGTACACTGTGATGCTGGGACAATTTCAGCTTTCTCATCACGCATTTCGAAAATATATAAAAATGGGGAATTATGAAGAGCACGTTCTGCAGAACCTCAGCTGGAGATACTGGGAGCGTTCTGCGGATTTGAATTTGAAACAGCTTTATTTCATTCTCCGCTTTGAAAAGCCCTCTTCAGTCGCTGAATGAAAGCTTGCAAAAGAAGACTAATTTTTTCTCTCTCTCTCTCTCTCTCTTTTTACCCATTCGTGCAGCCTCCAGAATATCAGATGCAGCTGCAGGAACAATTAGGTGTTTTGTGATCATTAATTCAAACACTACCTTCTTTTTTAAAAGAAGAAGAGGAAGAAGAGAACGACAAAGTTGGGTTTTTTCAGGTCAGGCTTCTTTGGAGCTGCCCGGAGACAGGGAGAGAGCTACCACATTTTATAAGGCACTAGATTATATACTTGGTGTTGCCCAGGTTTTTATTTTCTCATAGGTAATACTTGTTAGAAAGATTTGAGATCCTGTGTCTCTAATTCTCCAAACTGTCTTGTCCAGTCTCTGTAACTTTTCCCCATATTCCACAGTGCAATCTGTATTCAGAGTTATTACCATACAGAGAGTGGGTTCCTGAGGGAATGTGCTGCCCTCCTCCTTGCTGCTAGGCCTTGTCTTCATAGCAACCGGCCTATTCAAGACAGACACAGTTGACTGATGCCCACAATCTCTCCAGCTGAGAATTCTAAAAGCCCCTCCCTTAAATTGCAAACCCCAGGATTCCATAGAATTTTCTCAGGCAGCCAGTCATATGAGGTCTTCTCCTGACACAGACAAACAAACTTTGAGTTTCATATATTAGATGAAACTGAAAGTCAGAGAGGAAAGGTGGATTCTGTATTATGGCTTGCACCAGTGACTCCATTCTTTGAGCTGAGGAGATGTTCAGATGATGATTGTGATAGTGGTTCTTCTTCCCCTTCCTCCTCCTGCTCCTCTTCCTCTTTTTCCTCTTTCTCTTCTTTCTCCTTCTCTGCCTCTTCTTTTTCTTCACCCTCCTCCTCTTTCTCTCCTCCTCCTTCTCTTCTTTCCCCTCTTTCTCATGCCCACATTCCAAGACCTGGACAAGGACCCTTCCCAACACTGATTGTGGTGCTAAACTTACTGCTAATTCTTATAGAGTTTGGGGATCCTGCACAAAAATGAATGAAAGGAACTGCCTACAGGCCCTGTGGATCAGTGATTCTACCAGGCTTACCTCTAGCTTTCTCTCTGCTGATTAGGAGGTGTGACATCTAGTGTCTGAAGATGGTATTGCAGTCTGCAAACATATTTTGATTAAGTTAATTAAATAGTTTTAAAGGGAATAATAATCCCACATCACCTCGATATCCCATCCCTTCTAGGTTATAGCTTACCCCTTTCCCTTTCTGTCCTCCCTTGCTCCAACCTGCCAGTTTTGCCTCTTTTTAAAAAAATAAAATAAAAGTACAACTTACATGTAATGGAAATTTACCTGTCCATGCTGCAGTTTTGTAGTTTTGTTTATGGCAAGTGGCTCAACTAAAGAGCCACCAGTCTTGAAGTGGGCACGTACTTCTCTACCAAGAACACCAGAACATTATGGATTCATTCGCTGCCTTCCCAATGGCATCTAACTATTTTGCTGTCTTGATAACATGAGAACGTGTCTCAGTTAAAAAAGGAGGAGGACTCCCCACCATCCTGGAGCCCAGACTGAGGCCTGTCAGGAAGACAGACAATCCCATTAAGTGGCAGCCCTTGCTGGGGAAGAGTGATGGAGCTATCAGGAAATGTAGCAGCCATCATGCATCATATCATTTCCTTGGCACTTGGAGAAAAGGAGAGAAAGCAGGATTCTTGTGCCTCTTGGCTTTCCATCCAAATTGGGGAAGTAGGCCCAGCCATACCAGTCCTAGTCTGCTTGTTTTGTGCTTTTTTCCCCCCACAACAAGGGTTCAAACTGTGTCGCCTTCCAGATTTCATTGAGTGAGCACCCTGCAATGCTTTGAGTGCTAGACTGTAGTGGAGTCTCTTCCTTCGGAGGTTTTTAAAGAGAGGCTGGATGGCCATCTGTTGGGAATGCTTTGACGGTGTCTTCCTGCATGGCAGAAGGAGGTTGGATCAGATGGCCCTTGGGGGTGTCTTCCAACTCTATGGGTCCATGATTCTATGATTCTTTGATTCTATGCTAGAGTGGGTTCAGAGAGTGTCAACAAAGAAGTATGTCTGGATCAAGGGAGGTAATGGTACCACTCTGTTCTGCTTTGGTCAGACCTCATCTGGAATATTGTGTCCAGTTCTGGGCACCTCATTTCAAGAAGGATATCGACAAGCTGGAACATGTCCAGAGGAGGGTGACCAAAATGGTGGAGGGTCTGGAAGCCATGAAGCCCTGTGAGGAGCTCCTTAGGGAGCTGGGCATGTTTAATCTGCAGGAGAGAAGGTCAAGAGAGGACATGATAGCCAGGTTTAAATATTTGAAGGGAAATCCTGTTGAGGAGGGAGCGGGCTTGTTTTCCACTGCTCCAGAGACTAGGACAAGGAGCAATGGGTTCAAGCTACAGGAAAAGAGATTCCACCTGAACCTCAGGAAGAACTTCCTAATGGTCAGATTCCGCTGTCCAGCAGTGGAACCTGCTGCTGCCTCCATGGAGTGTGATGGAGTCTCCTCCTTTGGCGGTTTTTAAACAGAGTCTGGCTGGCCATCCGTTGGGAATGCTTTGGTGGGTTCCTGCATGGCAGAAGGGGGTTGGACTGGATGGCCCCTGGGGTCTCTTCCAACTCTGTGATTCTATGATTCTGTAAGATGTCTTCTGCTCCAGAGGTGAAGACACAATGGACCCATGGCTTCAAACTTCAAGAGACAAGATTCCATTTAAACATTAGGAAGAACTCCCTAAGGGTAAGGGCAGTTTGAGAGTGGAATACACTGCCATATTGGAGTATGCAGGAGTCTCCTTCTGCAGAGGTTTTTAAACAGAGGTTGGATGGCTGTCCGTCAGGAATGCTTTGATGGTGTATTCCTGAATGGCAGAACTGGGTTGGACAAAATGGTTTTTGTGGTCTCTTCCAGCTCTAAGATTTGATGATTCTAAAAGCTGTTCAACAGTGGAATAGACTACCTCAAAGTGGTAGACTCTCCACCTTTGGAGGTATTTAAACAAAGTTTGGATGGTCATCTTCAGCGTTTTAGTTGCGTGTTCCAGAGGGTTGGACTAGATGGCCCTTAGGTTGTCTCCCAGCTCTATTAATCTTTCTTAAAAGAGCAGTTCCCTTCTAGAAGACAAACGGTTGGCCAAGGTCTTGTATAAAGAGCGATTGTGCTATAGTGGTTTGAGCATCAGGCTATGACCTTGGACACCAAAGTTCGATTCCCTGCTTGGCCTTGGAAACCCACTGGGTGACCTTGGGTGTGTCACACACTCTCAGCCCCAGAAAATCCCATGATAGTTTTGCCTTAGGGTCACCATAAATCAGAAATCAGAAACAACTTGAAGATACACAACAAAACCGCCACAAGGTCTTAGATCAAGGTGATGGAGCATAACCTTGTGCTAACTATGGTGGCTTCACAGTGCCATCCTGTTGGTGAATTGTGATGACAAAGATGCAGCCATCACAATGGAATGTATTGCCTGTCCATGTACAGTTGGTACAACAAGCAGAACTCCACTCTTGCAATGACAAACTGCCTATGGCTGTTCCACATTGGCAGAAAGGTCCATCCTCATCCATAGATAAACAAGACACCAAGCTGATGATGTTTGTATTTCTAGCTTATCTCATAGTAAAGCAAACATATTTTCAGAGGAGAGTCTTTGCGAGCTGAAGAGCTGAGCATCCGCTTTTGAGTTTGGGACGGTGCATTTAATTTCTTTCCTTATGCATGCCTTTGACGTCACCTCGTTGTTGGTTTGCTGGAGTGCCAGAGATCCCTTTCGATGCTGTTCAAACGCCGGGCTTTTCTTTTCCCCATTTGATCTTCCGCGCACCACCACCGTCGGCGGCGTGAAGTGTAGCGTGACAATCGGGGAGTGCAGATGCATTTTCACAGATGACAAAAGGAGGAGTGTTATCGGAGGCTTACACACAGTCCCCGAGAATTAGGGGAGCTCAGTCATGTGCAATCACAACATGCACACAGGCACCACCAGAGCACCCGGCAGCATTTTTACAGAGGAAAACAGAGGCCTTTTTGTAACACCATTCTCATATAAACGATCATTGCCCAGGGGCACGCAGCTCCCCCACGACACTTGGCTAAAGGCTCTTGTTGTGCTATACCTGGAGGAGGCCTCTTTGGAAGAAGGAGGAGAAGAGGAAGGCCAGGAGGAGGAGCCCCAGCCGGAGGCAGAGGAAGCTGGCAGCCCTGTCATGACAGCGGCAGAGCCTGGTCTGTCCCAGGCGCGCTTGCAAATTGGGAGGAGATGCGGACTCTGCACCCTGTCGTTCGTCAAGAGCTGAAACACCAAGAAATGCTCTCCACCACCCTAAGGAAACCGTGCCAGTTTAATGTGCTAATTTACTGCTGGCTATAAATTAGTTCAGCCAGGGCTATTCTGGTGCTGCAGACAATAGATTTTCTTGCTGACCTTGTGTATCTGTATCTCCTATGCTGGTCTGTGACTATAGTTATCTGTCTGTCTGTCTGTCTGTATCTCTGCCCCTGGACTCATAGAATCACGAGGTTGGAAGAGACCCCAAGGGGCATCCACCCCAACCCCATTCTGCAATGCAGGAAGGCACCATAAAATAATAATAAATAATAAATTTTATTTTGTTACCCATCTCTCATCAAAGCTTGAGGTGTGGTTTAATCTTTAACAAAGATTAAAATGCTATACCATCAAAGTGTTCCCAACACATGGTGATCCAAATTCTGTTTAAAAACCTCCAAAAAAGGAGACTCCACCACACTCCAATGAGGCAGCGTATTCCACGGTCAAACTGCTCTTACCCTCAGGAAGCTCTTCCTAATGTTTAGATGGAATCTCTTTTCCTGAAGTTTGAAGCCATTGCTCCATGACCTAGTTTCTGGAACAGCAGCAAACAGGCTTGCTCCATCCTCCATCTGACATGCCCTCAAATATTTAAACATAGCCCTCATGTCACCTCTTAACTTTCTCTTCTTCAGGCTGAACATTCCCAGCAACTTAAGCTGTTCCTCTCAGGGCGTCATGGTTTCCAGGCCTTCTACTATTTTGGTGGCTGTCCTCTGCACATGTTCCAGCCTGTCAGTATCCCTTCCTGAACTGTGGTGCCCAGAACTGGACACAGGATTCCAGGTGGGGTCTGTCCAAAGCAGAACAGAGTGATACCATCACTTCCCTTGACCTAGACCAGTGGTTCTCAACCTGTGGGTCCCCAGATGTTTGTGGACTTCAGCTCCCAGAAGCCCCAGCCATTGTGGTCAATGCTCAGGGCTTCTGGGGGCTGAAGTCCACAAACATCTGGGGACCCACAGGTTGAGAACCAGTGACCTAGACAAAGGTTTGCACCTGGACCAATTCCTTTGGCAGCTCACTTTTCTATTTCAGACTAAGCTCAGGACTGTTTGCTTCACTTGCCTTTGAACTGTTGGGTTTATGCTTCCGGGGACACTGTTGTCACTTGGGACTGGCCTCCCTTTCCCTTACTCTGCCTCTGTGGTCTAGGAGCGTATGCTCTTTAGGGTTTGCTGCATTTCAACCAGGATACCTTTGCTCGTTCGGCTGATGCACGCTCCTTTGATAGTCAATAACTTTCATTCCAGTGATGCAAAAGCCAGGACGGTGTGTGGGTCAGAGATCTGGGAAAATGCCACACATTAACTTGATGCAGTAATGCATACATAATGTACATGTTTGCATGTAAATTTGTAATATGGAGGGGGTTGCAGGAGACCTGGAATCTTGGAAGCATGAGTACCCTTTTGGGGCGATCCATTTTTGTATTCTTTATCCTTGCCAAGAAGAACTTCTTCTTGCAGTGTTCTTCCCGCAAAGGTTGCTTTGAAGCCCATGCTTCAGGAAATATGCATCTCTGCAAAACTACATTTTTTCTCCCTGCTGTCTAAGCAGAAGTACCTGTGGCTTTTCTGTGCAAAAAGTTCATTTGCTGTGCAGAATTAATTTTAGAAACTTCCCCCCAAAAGAAACAGGAATTCAGGAGGAGTGGAGAAGCGGGAGGACAGAAACAATAAAGGAACAGCATGCAGGAATTCTGTTCATACACTCCCACTGGTCTGTTCTGACAGAAGCATCCTGCTTAACCTTCAACCGACTGTGGCTACATCCAGGGAAACAATGATAAAATTCTAGTACAGTGGTCCTTTAATATCCGCTACGGTTTCATTCCAGGATCCTCCTGGGGATACCGAAATTTGTGCATGCTCAAGTCTCATTAGGTACAAGGGTGTAGTAAAATGGTGTCCCTCATATGAAATGACAAAAAGGTTGCTTTTGAGATTTTTTTTTCTTTTAAATTTTATTTTCAAGCCATGGTGGTTTGTATCTGTGGACACAGAATGCGCAAATATGAAAGGCCAGCTATATAGCATTGCACCGGACTGGCTCAAGAGTTGCACAGCATTTATTCCATGGTGCTTGCAAGCGTCTTACTTGTACAATTGACCAGCCTTTGCATCCAGAAGCCATGTTATTGTTGACGACGATGATGATAGTGATAAATAAGCAGAAACTGACAGGCTAGGAAAGGAAATGAGAATCTTGCATTTGGCAGCGGAAGGCATCTTTTTAGTGTTTTCAATTAGAGATAAAGCAAATCTTCTCATTCCTTTCTTTTTCTTTATTGCTCTGGTTTCTTCTGGCCAGCATGAAAAGCAGTTATGATGGCGCAGTACATTTAATTGCATCAAGATTCCATCTATACAATAGTTGTTTGTTGTTGCTGCATGCTTTTTCAGTTCATTTCTGATTTATGGCGACCCTAAGGCAAAGCTATCATGGGGTTTTCTGGGGGCTGAGAGTGTGTGACCCACCCAAGGTCATCCAGTGGATTTCCATGGCTGGGCAGGGAATCAAATTCTGGTCTCCAGGGTCATAGTTTAATGCCCTGATGCATTGATGAGCCCTCCACGAATACAGCCAGGGCTCAAATCCCAACTTAGAGCAAACCCTTTGAATCAATGATTGCATGGTCAGTTGACACTTATGTAAATCCTGTCAAGAAAAGGTTGGACCAAACCTGGAGAAAATACTTTGTGATGGAGAGCCATGTGACTTTAGCTGAGTCATGCTGAGTCATGCTGATGAGCAATCAGAGGAGAAGGTTGCATCAGGTGTGGGGAGAATGCAAAGGTTGACAGGATTGCATCAGCTAGTGTGAGTATAAAAGTAACTGAGTGCTAGCCAACAAGTTGCACACGGTGCCTGACGTGTCTGCTGGAGGCTCTGTCAGAAAGAGAAAGCAAAGGGATGGTGGAACACTTTCTGGAGATTCTTGTAAATACGTACACAGTGTAACTCAAGAATAAATTGCCTCCTTGATGATGGAAGAAAACAATTGGCATGGGTGAGTTTTGCTGGCTACAGTGCATTGCTGCTAAGGTATTCTCTGTTGCTGGGCACACCTCCAAAGCTGTGGGAGCAATCTCTGCTATATTTTGGGCATGACTTTTTGAGGACAAATCCCACTGAGTCAGTGGATCTACTCTTGTAAGGGCTATTTTGTTAGGCATCAGGCCCTTAAGCCCAGTTGCATCAAGTTTGCTTCGTTGGAGCAAGGGAGTCATTGTTTCATTAATGCACCCAAATGCTCATGTACAGTGATAAAATAATACACCAAAGGAATGATGCTACTGTCATATGAGGCAGTGCATCAAAATTTCATCTTTTAAAGTGGCTTTATCATACCCCCAGCTTTCCAGATTGGGTAGGGGGAGTCATGATTAGTTAGGAATGGGACGAATCCAGAATTTTCGGAATCCAGATCCGAATCCCTGGAAGGTTCTGGGAATCCACGAATCTCAAATCTTTTGAATCCTTTTTTTTTTTAAAGGGTTTAAAAAGCAACTTTTTTAAAAAAATTAAACTTTTATTTAAAAAATGTAACAGAACTTTTTTTTAAAAAAAAACCCATTTTTTGTTTGGTGGACTTGAGAGATTTGGTTTGCCTATTTTTTCACAAGGATTCGGATTTACGAATCTGGAATCCTTGCTGAGGATTTGAGGATTTGGTTGACCCATCCCTATGATTAATCCTCTTTCATCCCACTTTTCCAGCTGCTTTTAAAATGCTCCAGTTTCTTCTCAAGTAAATAAGCTAACCACTCATCTATATCCAGGTTCTTCTATTTTTCCAGTTCTTAGCAAATAAAAATTCTTGCCCTAGAGACCATCTATAAAAGGATTCTCCAAAATTTCTTTGTACTATTCTTGTCCAAAGTATCCATCATATTTGGGAAGAAGAACTCAGGCTTTAGAGGAACTGAATGTGGAAGACTTGAGATGAAGGACCATGCTTTTTTTGACCTGTAAAATTAACAGAACTTTGACTAAAGAAACTGAAGCTGAATGGAACTCCTTTATGAAATATCTAAGGGAAAGATAGGAACTGGCAACAAAACTTGATAGATTGAGTGATAAATTACAACTAATAAATGAGGGTTCTCCATTTCTGAATTTATTTTGTAGGAAATTATTATTATTATTATTATTATTATTATTATTATTATTATTATTATTACTACATAGCAGACCTGCACATAGAAAAAGATATTAGCGGAAGTTTTGAAAATCGTCATTTATAGACACCCAAGAAATAGGTAGGAAAAAGTTCTGAGGGAATGTGCAGCAGTTAAAACAGTAAACATTACATAAGTATGAAGAATTTTATGACAATTACGAGTGTGTAAAGGAAGGTATATGCATGCAGATATATGGCCTACAATTGCTGATAGTTTACATATCCTCTTTTTTTCTATTATTTATTTTTTCTAATCTATATTGTCACTTAATAAAGAAATTTTTTTAAAAAAAATAAAAGTCCCAGTTTCTGTCTCCCCCTTTGTCCTCAGCCGACTTCCGTTGCTGCAAATGAATTCAAAGCACTAAAGTAATTTGCACTCAGTTGGGGAATGGGGAGAGGAGAAACAAGGGGACAGGCTCTTGACTTTCCCAGGAGGGTCCAGCAAAAGTAACTGCTGCAGCCTCCCCTATTTTGTCTGCTCTCCCTCCTTAGTAACTTGTGTCATCCTGACCTCACTTTGATGTCGCTTGGCTGCCCGTGTCCTGGTTTTCATCTCTGAAATGTTGGAGGGTATCAGCGTCACCTCCTTGTCTCCTCTTTCGGCTAACATTTTCACAGCACTTTTGTTTTAGATTTTCTACTTTATCAGAGAAACTAGTACAGCTTCGCCTCTCTGTTAAAAAAACAAAAGCTGACAGAATGCAATTTCTAGGCCACGGGGGAGTCTGTTGCAGCAAACTCAATACCGTTTTTGCAGGTTTCAGAGCTTGTTTGGAGATGTAAAGCTGTGGGTGGAAGGAAAAGGGGGCTCAGAGCAGATACCACAAGGCAAAACAGATGCCATCTGTGATAGACGAACTCCCTGAGGCTCAGCTGAAGGTCTCCTTTTTTGTAAACTGAGCTATTTGCATGTGGGCATGTACCTGAAAGGTTGAAAATGGGGGGTAAAACTTTCTTAACATTATTGGTATTCAAAAACCATAAGGATAAGGGATACTTAGATTAGCAGCTGTATATGCGAAAAGGACCTTAGGATTATTCATAAGCAATGGTTGAAGAGGAGCCAGCACTGTGATGCTGCAGCAAAGAAGGCAAATTGTATTTCCACTTGCGTCAACAGAAATGTAGTTTCCAAGACAAGGGGAGTAATCATCCCACTGTGTTCTGTGCTAGTCAGGCCTCATCTGCAATACTGTGCCAAATTCTTGGTGTTGCATTTATACAAAGATATATAGACAAGTTGGAATGGGTTCAGGTAAGGGCAGAAAGCATGATAAGAGTGATGGGGAATAAAATATATGAGGAAAAGCTGAAGTTGCTGGGCATGTTCAGCCTGGTGAAGAGAAGACGGAGGGGGTGACAGGACTGCAGTCTTGAAATATCTGAAGGTCTGTCACAGAGAAGAGGAGGCAGGTTTGTTCTCTGCTGCCCCAGAAGGAAGGACCACGTCTAAGGGTTTTAAGTTCCAGGAGGGCAGATTTCAGCCAAACATTACAAGGAAGTTCTTGATGGTAAAAGCAATTAGGTAATGCAACTAATGACCCAGAGAAATGCTGAGGTCTCCTTCTCTGGATGTCTTTGGCCATTTCCACACTGGACTGTTATAGCGCCATTATTCTACTTTCAACATCCTGTGGAATCCTGGGGTTTGCAGTTTAGGGAGGGGCCTTTGAGAAGCCTGTACTGTTTTTTCTCTGGAAAAGAGCATCTAAATGAGATCGTTGGCCTCCAATATAACAATCCTGCCCCTCAGATGAGATTTTCCTCCACGCCCCTGATTTCTAGCATGCTGGTAACACATCTCTAATTCGCTGCTGGCAGAGAATTCCGTGCGCCTTGGGAAACTGCAAATCCCAGGATTCCATAGGTGGAGCCATAGCAGTTAAAATGCTACCCAAACTCTTTAATGCTCTGAAATATCTGTAAATTATTTATGTATTTATTTGGAGTATTTATACTCCAAATAAATGTTCTTCAGCCTAAAATGGGATCCAATCGATTTAGCATCCTTCCCTATAAAATTGGAAGCATCCTTCTAAACAGTTTAGCATTTGATTATTTTTTTATTATTATTTTTGTGCAGTTTTGGGTTTGGTGGGTTCCATGGTGAATCCTGGGTGCCAAACCAACTCTGGTGTCCCCAAAAGTTGCATACCCTGGAGCAAAAAAATAAATTTGGTTAGGAAATTCAAAGAACATGCAATCGTTGTTTTAGAATTTATGTTGCTTTTTTTAACTTCAGCAATAAACATTATATTGTGCATAACTTGGTTTGCACATAAAACTATATTTGGGTATGTTAAATTTAACATTAGTTTATTTAAACAAAATTGCACATTTATCAACCCAGTTTTTCTTCCCAATGGCTTTAAATTTTGTTGCAAATGGAGCTACAGTGTGCTGAAGCCTAAAGAAATAGAGAATATCTTTGCTCATTTTAGAGAATTGATACAACATTTGAGCTGAAAAGCCAAAGGAACTATCACTATTGTGGCAAAACAAAGGGAATGATTGTAGATTGATAACTTTGTCCCCTGAGCCATCCAACCAGGCTCAGAAAGCTTTAAAATTCAGGGGGAAAAATATGGGGGAAAAATAATATAAAGGACTGAGAAGCAGACGGTCATAAAATATTAATTTTCTTTCACAAAATGTTTGTCTAGCCAGTCGCAATTTCTGAGCCGTCACGCTCAACAGTGTCTGCTCTTTCTGATCCTTCATTCTTGTCATTTTCCTGGATGTTTAAAAGAAAAATGAAGGATTTGCTCAGAGTGAATGTTTGCCCAGTTGAACTCAACCAGTGCTGCTGGTTTCAGTCGGACCAAAATTTAAACCGCTTATTCTAGGCCCGACTTAAGCTTATTCAAGAGCTGAATCTGCACCATTTTCCCATGCAGGAAAGAAATGGACTTATATTTGGAATGATAGCAAGGAGAGGAATTAAATTAATTACCCTGAATAGGTAGGGAAACTTGACCTGGAGCCCTTTCACATTGCACAGTTGTATCACTATGATTCCACTTTTAACTGCCATGGTTGCATCCTATGAAATCCTGGAGTTTTTGGTTTCGGGAGGCACCAGATCTCTCAGGCTGAGAATCCTTCGAATTCAACTCCCAGGATTCCTTAGGATGTTACCACAGCAGTTAAAGTGGATTGATAGTGCTATAATTGCGTAGTGTGAATGCGCCCACTTTTCCGGACTCAATGAAGTCAGAAAATGCTTCCATGTTCCCGGATGGCTCTCCATTATCTGATGGCTTCCTATGGTTTGGAGCTACTCTTTGTGATGTGTTGTTCTTACAGAAGCGATGCCGCTCTTCTCACGGTCGCACATATCTGGAGCACTGCTAAATCTACAAGGAACATCAGCTCCGAGCTTCAGTTACTCCGTAGGAAAGCAGCAGAGAACTGGGGCAGCGTTGCGTCGGGCTCTTGCGCCTGACCTGGCCGTTTTGTTCTCTAGTTTTTGGCTTTTATTTTCTTCCTCCCTCCCAGGATGATGAGGGAGGATGGTCCTAGCAGTGAAATCAATGCAAGGAAATACTTTGTAGAAACCCCCGTACACTTTTCTGGCTAACCAGAATTCACTTGGAAATGCAGAACGAGGACAGGTTTATAATGCAGAGGGACTGCATTTGTACAACCCCCAAAAAGAGCATCTCTGGCCACCTAGCATTAGCAAGACATTGGAGAGCTGTGGATGCTAGCTGGCTGCCAACACGGGACACATGGAGGGATGGAGGCTCTTAACATGGTGCAGCTATTAGCCATGAGCCACCATGGCTAGGTTCAGCGGATAGACTTCCATACCCTCCCACCGTTCTGAATTGGCAGCAACCAACTAATCCTTTGCCATCCTACTTTCTCAGCTGCTTTTAAAATGCCCTCCCACTTTCTCCCTTTGTCCTTAGCTTGCTTCCCTTGCTGCAAACTGAGTTCAGAGGGCAAAACTAATTTGCACTTCATTAATTCAGCCTGGGTAGAGGAGAGAAGAGGCAGAGTCTTACCTTTCCCAGAAAGCTTGAGCAAAAGCAAACTGCTGCAATCTCTCTTAGTTTGTGTCTCTTTCCTAGTTAACAACTTTTGCCTTCTTGACCACACTCTGCTATTGCTTGGTCGCATGTGTCTCAGTTTCAAATGTTGAAGGATATGGACTTTGAATGTATCTCATCCTTTATGTAACTAAGAAATTTACACAACATTGCCCGGGCTATTGTTAATGCTTTTGCTCGTTATTAAATTACCTTGGTTAGTGCAAATTAAGTTATTTCCCTAATTCGATTGTTACACTGTATCGCTGTATCGTTATATCCCTGTGTTATTTTTTTTTCCCCAGTCTCGAGATGAAATCTTATCATGAAACAGTAACAGTTTTACTGGCAGCACTTATAATCCGTGAAATTAGATTTGTACCATGCTCCGCGACAAATAGACCAGGACTAGATATCTTTCTTTTGGGGAGGGGATGTTTACCAGTCAACCCGAACATCCACAAACATATCCAGTGTTTTAAATTAAGTGTAATGCCGAGCTTGTTCAAAATGGGTCCGTAATTTCGGGGAGAGTTTCACAGCCAGGGAGCAGCCACGGAGAAGACTCTCTCCTGCGTGCTTATCAAACATTCCAGGGATGGAGAAAAGCCGTCCCCCAAAGATCTCCAAAGTCAGGATCTCCAAGTTCACCCCCGGGCTAAAGTTGGGCCAAAGGGATGGCCTTTCATCTGCTTCTGGGTCTGCTTCTGGGTCTAGGCATGATGGAGCCATGCCTTCTTCTCTCCTCTCCTCTCCTTCCAAAACCAAGGCAGTGGCAATTGGCCTTTCCTCTGCTCCTAAGTCTAGGCATGGGATAGCCAAGCCTGCCAATTCTTCTCTCCCTCCAAGGCCAGGGCGGTGGCAGTTGGGATGGAGAGGGGGCCTTTCACTTTATTGAAAGTGAATGGCTTGCATTTCCGAGGATCCCACTGCTCCTACTTGTTGAAAGCTTGCCAAAGTTGAGAGCACAGAAAGTCACTTGTTCAAAGAAGAGCCCTCCAGCTGAAAACAAACCGAGACAGATGTTGGGTGGGTGAGAGCATTAATGGGGGTTCCATATGCAGCGATGAAACTCTGGGAAGGGAAAAGAGCATAGTTTGCCTGCAGGAGGCAAGGTTTCCTCTTCCTGGATGGAGTGGAACCGCTGGAAGCAGCCGGTTGGATAGACGAGGAGGGCCAGCTGTGGCTTCTTTCTTGGCGGTACAGCTGGAAGCAGAGAGCGGGAGCTGACGGACCAGCCGTCTGATCCTGCCTGACAAGAGGGCAGCATTTTGAGATGTGACAGGTCTCCGATCTGATGCGGGATGACATATCTCATTGCCCTTATCAGCACTACCATGGATTTGTAAATCGTCTGAGACCAAACTGCTGGAGGAGAGAGAGCACGGGAGCAGACATGCAATACTTGACCATAAGACTGGGCCAATAAAACATTTCCCTCCGGGAGGGAACTCAGTCTCTCTGTGTGTGGTAAGCCTGCCTTCTCACTTCTATGATTTTCTTCTTCATATGTTGTCAGTTATGGCGGACTGTTTATGGCCCACCAGATATCATTGGCCTGCAGCTCTCATCAACCCTTCGTCTGGCTGTGACTAATGGGAGTCGCAGTACAGCAGCATTGGGAGAGCCAGAAGTAGCCTCTGCTCTAAAGCAAAAGGAAAAAGCATTTTCCCCCCTCTTCTAGGGTTTCCCTCTTCCTCTAAAAATTAGAGGTGGCCATTTCTGGCCCTCCAGTTGTTCTTGGACTGGAATTCTTATCATTCGCAGTGCTGGTTGGGGCTGATGGGAGCTGGATTCCGTAACCCTTGGAGGTTTAAATGAAAGAGGAGCCATTTTTATTCTAGTTTTTTCCTCCCTCTATGTCATAAATCAAAGGCAGGCTTTTTGTTGGCTTCCTCATACCCATTGACTGCACCACCCAGCATTCTTCACCATTGGCTCTGTTGGCTAGGGCTGATGGGTGTTGCAGGCCATCTGAGCTCTAAACTTAAAACTGTTTCCAGCATTCGCTACAGAACCGCGGACAGCTGCTTGCTTTAAAAGAGAGAAACAAAGCTTGCAATTTACAGGTAGTTGGAAATGCTATCTTTCATAGAATCGTAGAGTTGGAAAGGGCATAGTCCCAATTAATCCTCTGTCATCCTATTTTTTCAGCTGCTTTTAAAGTGTCCTGGTTTCTCTCTCCTCCTCCCACTTTCCTGCTTTCTGTCGTCAGCTTACCACAGTTGCCGCAAAAAGTGCAAAAGGAGTCTGCATTCAGTTAACTCAGCAGTTAGGAGAGGAAAGGGGCAGAGACCTTCCCTTCCCAGTCATCTCAGCAAAAACAAAATGCTTCAGCCTCCCCTAGTTTGTCTCTCCTCCCTCATTGGCCATCTTGACCACTGTCTGTTGTTGCTGGGCCACATGTGTCCTGGGAAATTTTGGAAGGTATGCATCCAAGGCTTTTGCTCATAAGAGGTAAGCTTGGATGGTAAGCTACCTTGCAGAGTCTAGCAGTTAGAATTGAGCTTTGGCTAAAGAGATCAAGGTTGAAATTCCCTTTCAGCCTTCTAGCCAACTTTAGGCCAATCCTTATCTCTCAACCTCACAAGGGTGTTGCGAAGATTAAAAAAAAAAAACAGGCTGGGAAAAGCAATGTTCTCAGTCAAATAAACCACTAGTCCCACATAAGGTAGACCCATTGACTCACTTGTCTGGCTACAGTTCAGCAGTTACAAAACTCCCATTGATTCAATGGGTTTCTTCTAGTTGGGACGGGCAGTTGGATTTATTCCTGTTAGAGATGGGAGGAATCCAGAATTTACCAAATCCAAATCAAGATCCCTGGAAGGTTCTGGGAATCCACGAATCTCGAATCTTTCAAATCCTATTTTTAAAAAGGGTTTTAAAAGCAATCGCCCACTCTGCATGTCCCTGCAGGTTGCCTCCAAAGCGCCCACACCGCTGGCGGTGGGGGGGGGGGTGCAGAAGGGGAACGATTGCCCTCTTTCACACCCCTGTTGCAGCAAGTGGGGACCCAGGGTGTGTAGGAATGTGGCCATCACTGGCCCTACTGGCCCCTGCAGGCCTAATCCAGGCAACCGAGTGAATGCGGGCTCCGGTGTGCCCTGCATGCTGCTCTTGCACGGAGGGCCAGAATGTGAGGTGGAGGGGGGGGCAGCAGGCACTTCCAGATACAAAAGATTTGGTTTGCCTATTTTGGCCTGTAAATTTCATAGAATCATAGAAATGTAGAGTTGGAAGAGACCCCAGGGGCCATCCAGTCCAACCCCCTTCTGCCATGCAGGAACACCCTCAAAGCACTCCTGACAGATGGCCAATCAGCCTCTGCTTAAAAACCTCCAAAGATGGAGACTCCAACACACTCCGAGGCAGCAGATTCCTAACAGCAGCCCTAACTGTCAGGAAGTTCTTCCTGCGGTTCAGGTGGAATCTCCTTTCCTGCAGCTTGAATCCATTGCTCCTTGTCCTGGTCTCTGGAGCAGCAGGAAACAAGCCCACTCCCTCCTCAACATGGCATCCCTTCAAATAGTTAAACGTGGCTATCGTGTCCCCTCTTAACCTTCTCTTCTGCAGACTAAACATGCCCAGCTCTCTAAGTCTGTCCTCATGGGGCATGGCTTCCTCATAGGGGAATTTTCATCCTGTCCTCTGGCATATTAGCAACCCCTCCCAATTTGGTGTCATCTGCAAATTTGATGAGCAAATCTGGATCTGTGAATCTCGAATCCTTGCTGAGCGAGGTTTGGTTGGCCCATCCCTAATTCCTGTGTATACCACCGTGGAGAGAAAGCAGGAGTGTGTGTGTACACGTGCCTCAAAGCCACCTGTCAAATTTCTCAGGAATTTCATAGGGGTTTCTTAGGCAAGGACGTCCATCAGATATTTTAATTCATGAATTCAAATTGTTCACCAGGTGTAATTCAAGGCAATAGCTCGGCCAGCACTTGTGGCACCCAGCTCAAAGCAAAAAATCAAACTCCTTTCCTTGCTCTGTTTCTCCACCACCATCATATATGTTAATATATTCTCCCTTGCATGGCTCATAGAGATTTGATGAATAATGGAAGACCTGGAATAAAACCGAAGTGATCTTTAATGGACCTTTCCTTCTGCCCCACGTACACACACTCTTTCATTAAATCTTTTTTTTAATAAAAGCAAAAAAGGTCAACTGTACTGATTTTGATTGGGTTCAACATTTGCTGTAAACTTACAGAGTCCTTTATGTAGCCTCGGGCGTTCATATTCAGGCTCTCTGGGCTGGTAGCGGAACAAAACCGGAGCATTTATCTCAACCCTTCCCTTCACCTTTATGAATTATAGGCTTTCGGGCAAATGGAACCTGTTTTTGCAAAGGGCAGGGGGCTCTCAATTTAATTAGTACCCCCTCCTTTGCTTGAGAACGTTTGAGTCGGGAGATTTTTCTGCAAGAAACAACCTGAAGAGCTCAGGGCTTTGGTCATAAAGCCTCAGGGCATTTGCACAGGGAAGGAAAGAATGGAGAGGAGAGGTCAAGAAAAACTAAGGGGCAGCATCCACTCACCCACCAACTGTCCTGATTTGGCATAGACAGTCCCAACTAACCCTCTTGTTGTTGTTGCTGGTGTGCACCTTCAAAACCTTTCCAGTTCATGGAAACTCTAAAGCAAACATATCATAGGGTTTTCTGGGGCTGAGAGTGTGTGACACGCCCAAGGTCACCCAGTGGACTTCCATGGCTGAGTGGAGAATCGAACCCTGCCCTCCAGGGATATAGCTCTCATTTCTTTGAGCTGCTTTAAAAATGTCCCAGTTTCTCTCTCCTCCTCCCGCTTTCTCCTTTTTTCCTCAGCTTATTTCAAGTTGCTGCAAAACGAGTTCAAAATGCAAAAGGACTTTGCATTCAGTTAAAGTTGCAGAAAGGAGAGGAAAGAAGGAGGCAGAATCTTGCCCTTCCCACCTGGCTCCGGCAAAAGTCAACCACTACAGCCTCTCCTTATGTTCTTCCCCATTAATGATCTTTGCCATTTTTAATTGCACTCTGATGTTTCTTGGCCACGAGTGTCCCAGGTTTCTTCTGTGAAATGGGGGGGGGATCACACATGTGTCCCAATTAATTGATGGATTGATTTGTTTTGATCTGTGTTTTGTTTTTAATTGGTGCTTTGGGACTCACGTAGGAAGAAAGGTGGGACATTGATTGATTGACTCACTAAGTCCTGTATCTCCATATGGGTCCCAAGGCGCAGATTAAAAGTAAACACACAGATTAAGAGACAGATTAAAAGAAAATGAAGCCCCCAAAAGGCAACCCTAGAAGTTAATTGTGGCTAGGGGAGACCTAGGAAACCCATTGTGGGATGGTGAGTCAAGGCGTAATTAAATTCCATTGGTTGTAGTGGAGGTTAGCAACAGAATCAAGGCCATTATAATAAAAAGAGCTTTTAACCAACATTCAATAAGTGTCTCTCTATTAACACCAGGACTAATTTAAAACATTTCCAGAGAATCTAACAACCAGAATGAACAGTGAGTTAAAAAGTAATTAAACAAGTTTATTAAAAACAGTGACAATTGGTAGCTGTTTGCATGCATTTAACATGCAGAAGAAAAGTGCAGTACCTCGTTGTTGGCGTGTGCCTTCAAGTTGTTCCCAGCTTGCTGCAAACCTGTGTCTTCCTGAATTACAGAAGGGGGTTGGACTGGATGGCTCTTGGGGGTCTCTCCCACCTCTATGATTTTATAGTGAAAGTAAAAGCCTGGTGAAAGTAACTTTTGGGAAGTGGTATCTCAAAAGCTCAGAATGTTTTTGTTTACTTACTCCAGGCTTTTCCTGAGCTGGTTCCTTCCTTTTGGATGCACATATTGTTCAGATCTGGATAAAAAGGTTGTAAGGGCTACTTTTGCTTTGAAACCTGTCCTTGTCCTTTCTATAGTGCTTGTTCCTCTGCTACCAAATTTTCTGTTCCAGAAAGAGCTCCTTTGCTTTGCTCCCTGACATACACGAGGAATGATCTTCCCTGCAAAACGTGGCATGAAGACTCCCTCCCCTTGAAATGAATCCCATTACTTGGGGAAAATGGAACACAAGGTGGGTTGAGATAGGTTAAGGCAAAGGTGGAAATCAGGTGGGCTGTGTGTGGCCCCAAGGGTATTTTTCTGGCCATTGGGCCCTCCCTGGATTTCACCCAAGCTGGAGTGTGTCCAGAGGAGGGCGACCAAAATGATAGAAGGCTTGGAAACCAGGAATCCCCAGAGGAGCAGCTTAGGGAGCTGGGGAGGTTTAACCTGGAGAAGAGAAGGCTAAGAGGAGACATGACAGTTAGGTTTAAATATTTGATGGGATGCCATATGGAGGACGGAGCAAGGCTGTTTTCTGCTGCTTTAGAGACTAGGACATGGAGCAGTGGCTTCAAACTTCAAGAAAAGAGATTCCGCCTAAACATTAGGAAGAACTTCCTGAGGGTAAGAGCAGTTTGACAGTGGAATATGCTGCCTCAGTGGATTGTAGTGGGGTCTCCTTCTTTGGAGGTTTTTGAACAGAGGCTGTATGGCCGTCTGTCGGGAATGCTTTCGTGGCATCTTCTTGCATGGCAGAATGGGGTTGGACTGGATGGGTCTTGCGATCTCTTCTATCTCTACGATTTTCCTACCCAACCTTTATCTGTTGGGGTATAAATGAGCCAATAAGTGGAGATGGGCCATTCCTGAAAATTTCAGGAGTAGAGATTCTCTTTTAAAGTACGGCAGACCCCCAGGGCCTTTGACCTCACCCCCATTCTCCAGAAAAGGGGCCTTACAAAACCTGAAGCTGACTTTCCAGACACTTTTGCTTTTCTTTTTCGTGGCTAGTGTAGACGCCCATATCTTCCCCATCTCTGTTTTAAAGCAAGCCATCACTGCCGGTGGTCACTGTGTCGGTGGAGTAGTGAATCCATGCTGGGTTTTTAATCAAAACTTTAAAAGAGCTGTCTGAGCTGCAGGATGTACTTTGAGGAGGTAGGTGTCAACGCCTTTGCCACTCCTTCTAAGTTCAGACTAAAACCAGGAACAGATTCGCCTCTCTTGTTGAGATGGAAACTGCCACTGCAAAGCGTCCTAAAGCGAGAAATGGATGTTTTCTCTGTATCTGTATCACACTTGAGTGGCCATTTCCCCCTCCGCCATCAGCAGAATGAGGCCATTTCCCATCCGCTAAGCACAGACGAAAATGCCCATTCTGAGGCTCTGTGGAAGGCTTAGGAGCCATTAGCCAAGACAAATGCCCTGTTAGCCCACGGGAGGCCCTTCCAGCCTGGAGAATTGGCTGGCACTGGGGTTCCAACCCAGTCAGGGGGCCCCAGATGGAGAAGGCACATTTTGCAACTGGAACAGGGGAGAACGAGGCAACCGTCCCTCCAGGGTTCCCTCTGACGGCTCTGAAAGGCTCGCTTTACATTTCAGTCACTGGAAAACAGGCTGACAGAATTAACACCAAATTAACTCCAAGCATGCGGTCGTGGTGGTTTGCTCCAAACACCTTCACAGTGAATAAATATATATTTATATGGCTATAATGAATGGATAATTAGTATACACATATATTTATATTTATATATGTCTAAAAAATATAGTTATAGAAGTATATAACAATAAATATCTTCTAATATATAAAAATCAAAGTTTGTCTGTGTCAGGCAAAGACTTCATATGATTGGCTGTGTCGGGTGAAGATCTCATATGATTGGCTGCCTGAGATGATCCTATGGGATCCTGGGGCCGGCAGTTTATAGGGAGAGGCCTTTAGAATTCTCAGCCAGAGAGCTCTTGGGCCTGGCTGATTGCTATGGAGATGAGGCCTAGCAGCAAGAAGGAGGGCAGCGTATTCCCTCAGGAACCCAACCTCTGCATGTTAATAACTCTGAATATAGATTGGATTAAGGAATGTGGAGAAAAGTTACAGGTACTGGACAAGACAGTTTGGGGAATTAGAGACACAGGATCTCAAATCTTTCTGACAAGTGTTACCTATGAGAAAATAAAATCCTGAGCAACGCCAGGTATATACTATAGTTATATATAACCTTGGTCAGGGTATGTCATTAGTATATTTATATTTATTTATACATGCACATATATATATATATATTCTATAGTATATATATTGTGTATTTATATATAAGTATATATTTATATCTATATGTTTTATATATTTATCTATAACATCTTACCTCACATTATGAGCCCCCAGGCTGGCTCACAACATATATTAAAACAAAATATGCTTAGAAGGGAACATGAGCTTAAGAGGTCACATAACAGCTCTTTTTACAAATTTGAAAGGATGTCATATGGAAAATGGAACAAGCTTGTTTTCTGCTGCTCCAGAGACTAGGACATGGAGCAATGGATTCAAACTACAGCTAAAGAGATTCCACCTTTTTAAAAAAAATCAGGAAGAACTGATGTTAAGAGCAATTTGACAATGTTGCCTTAATTGGAGTGTGTTGGAGACTCCTTTGGAGGTTTTCAAGCAGAGGCTTGGATGAGCATCTTTTGGAAACGCTTTGCTTGTATATTCCTGAGCAGCACATTTGGGTTGGACTGGATGCCCTGGTGGTCTCTTCCAACTCTATGATTCATATTTTTATCTTGTTGAAATTGAGAGAGAGAGAGAGAGCAGGGTGGAAACATTTTTTATAAATAATTTTTATCTCCACCCCACCATGTCTCTCCCTCCCTCCAGCCTGATTTTAGTTGAAAATGGTGTGTGCCATCCATCCATCCATCTGATTAAGGCCTGTCTGAAGACGCGAAGGAACCTGTTTAGTGGAAGCGACATGAAAGGCACGAAATGAGTGCTTTTAATTTTGATGGCTCCCAACGTGCCACCAGCCACCCCTTTGATGGACTCGGAGCAGGAAATGGCCCTAGATTGCTGTGTTTTTCCAACATTTATGAGGTTGTAATTTGGAAGAGGGGGGCTGGCGCATCAACTTGGGTCCTTCCTCATTTGCTTCTGCTCGTAACAAAGATGGGGAAGTTAATGAACCTCGTGGCATGCCTGTCACCTCGAAGCGTTCTGATGGATGCCATGCCTGATGTCCCTTTCAAAAATAATTACTAGCTTTCAGGGTTGTGATTATTTTTTTCCCCTTTCTTGTCGGAAGCTGGAAACACGACTTTTGCAACGCTCAGCGGATTGCTTGGCCTGAGAAAGGGATGAATTTGTCTCCTTGAATTAATATTCCTGTTTTATTTCTTCGAGTCGTTTCCAAATTATGGCAGCCCCAAGGTGAATCTTATCGTGAGGGTTTTCTTGGCAGGGTTTGTTCAGAGGAGAATTGTCCTTGCCTTCCTCTGAGGCTGAGAGAGTGTGACTTGCCCAGGGTCATCCAGTGGGTTTCCAGGGCTGAGCAGGGAATTCGAACCCTGGTCTCCAGAGTCATAGTCCAACATTCAAACCACTTACACTATGCTTGCTGTGCGAATGACGAATAATGTACTTTGTTGTTCTTGTTTGCCTTCAAGTTGTTTCTGATTTATGGTGACCCTAAGACGAACCTGTCTCTGGATTTTCTGGAGCTGAGAGAGTGTGATGCACCCAAGATCACCCAGTGGGTTTCCATGGCCAAGCAGGGAATATAACCCTTTCCTCCAGAGTCATCGTCGAATGTTCAGACCACTAAACCGTGCTGGTTCTGGTTAAAAACACATAATCCGGTTAAAATTGCATTTTTGGAGAAACTCGCAAATAATCAAATCTGTGAAAGTGAAACCCACAAACGTGGAGGGCCAGCTGCAATTCGATCATTTTAGCTCCACTGGAAATGAATAAATAAATATCACCAATTCAGTTTGTGATGAAAATCTGGATAAAATATGCTTTTAATATACCAAACATGAGAAGTATGTGCCGGACCACATTATACTGTCATATGTTTTAGATTCCTGAAGAAACAAAGAGACTTGCACTCTGTTGAGGGTGCCAATAGCCCTTTGGGATGGTTTTTCAGGAAATGTCCCATTTTTTTCCCCAGTGGCTTCACAATTTCTGGCAATTTTACATCTCCATTTACGGCTGCAATGGAACCACATCAGGCTGTCTCAATGATCCCCATCCCTGGAAAAGAAGGATGACTTTTGGGCAGTGATGATCCTATAAAGTTAGACCATCACCTCCATTTAGCTTTACCCCCTTAAAAAAACACCATTATTTGAAGCACGAAGAACAGGTTAATTCTGGCACGGCCCGTTGTGACCCTGCCTACTGCTGGCATGTGATCTTCAGTGGAAAAAACACAATTGTTCTGCCTATTCTTTGAGATTGTGCTTCCTTTCTTTAATAAACCGGTATGGCCAGTTTGCAAACATGCCTCGCTGCAAAGGCCAAAGGCAAGAAAGGCTGGAATTAGCTGTAGTTGAAGAATGCCGTCAGCAAACTCTAATCGGACAGGACTCTGGCACCAGTTCTGGGTGGGAGAACAGGGGTCTTTAAAAAAGGCAGGGAAGAAGGGCAAGGAAGTTTTTATAGGATCATAGAATTGGAAGAGACCACAAGGAACGTTGAGTCCAGCCCCATTCCGCCATGCAGCAATGTACAACAAAAGCACTCCCAACAGATGGTCATCCAGCCTCTGTTTAAAAACCTCCAAAGAAGGAGACTCTACCACACTCCACGGAGGCAGCAGCGTCTTCCACTGTCGAATGATGTTTCTTGGAATCTCTTTTCCATTGCTCCGTGTCCTAGTCCCTGGAGCAGCAGGAAACAGGCCTGCCCCATTCTCCGTGGGATATCCATTCAGATATTCAAACATGGGTTTCATGTTATCTCTTAACTTTCTCTTTTCCAGGCTAAATGTCCCCTGCTTGCTAAGCCACGCTCCCAGGCCTTCATCATTTCCAGGACTTCTTCCCTTCTGGTCATGCTCCTCTGGACATGTTCCAGCTTGTCAATATCCTTCCTGAACTGTGGTGACACAATAGCCATGTTTCAATATTTGAAGGAATGTCTTATGGAGGATGGAGCAAGCCTATTTTCTGTTGTTCTGGAGACTAGGACATGGAGCAGTGGCTTCAAACTTCAGGAGAAGAGAATCCATCGAAACATTAGGAAGAACCTCAGTAAGAGCAGTTGGACAGTAAAATGTCCTGCCTCGGAGTGTGATGGAGTCTCCTCCTTCGGAGGCCCGATGTCCATCTGTCAGGAATGCTTTGACAGTGTCATCCTGCCTGGCAGAATGGGGTTAGACCCGATGGCCCTTGTAGCCTCTTCCAACTCTATGGTTCTGTGAATGGCCACCCCCTGCTTAGTTAATCTTGCCACAAATCATTGTGTTAGGTTGGTTGCAGGGTCTCCAAAAATGACTTGAAAGCATGTAAGGACAAGGTAAGATTCACGCGCCTTCCCCGTTCTTTGGCCTGTCATAGGGTGGCTGACTCACACAGCCTGGCAGCTAACCGTGCTTCCCCATGTGGCATGTGGCTGAGTAAGGCCACATCACATTTTAATGTGTCACTTCATTTGAGGATGTGTGGGAGCCAAGAAGACGGCAGCCGAGCCGATCTTGTCCTTGGGTGAGGGCGAGCCTTTGGCTTTAAAGGAAGAAAACTAGAGTCCCCACTTTGGTGTAAGGTAAATGGAACTCTTCGATTGCTCCTCTTTTAAATAATGCGGTGTGTGATGTGACAAGTGGAGGCCAGTATGTTGTTGGGATTTGGTTGTTCAGTGAGGACTCTGAGAGGCTAGGGATCACATCTCTGCCCTGTGTGGCCTTGGGCAAGTCACAGCCTCTCAGCCTCAGAGGAAGGCAAGGGCAAACCTCCTCTGAATAAATCTTAAGATCCAGTTTGGTGCAGTGATGTGAATGCTAGACTAAGATTTGTGGAGTCCTGGGTTCAAATCCCCGCTTGGCGATGGACTGCTTGGAAGGCGGAGGAAGAACCTTCCTTTCTCCTCACTGTGGTCCCAGTCCAGCTTGGAGATTTTTCTGCTAGATACCTGAAAGGAGACATCTTGCCCCCAAGGGCTAGCCATATGAAAAATTGGCATCGTTTGGCCCTCAGTTGTCTGGGAAAAATATTTCCTCCCATCCGTGTAGCAATTGCTCCAGTTTCCTTTGTTGCAAGGTTGGTGTTTACATGAGTCCGCGACTGACGCTGCAGAATTTCGAAGCTGGGCTTAAAAGATTAGCCACGCAAAGCCGTGGCTTTCAATCTGAGATCACCAGTTTGACTGGGGACGCAATTAGCCTTGCTTACCCTGGTTTGGTATTTTCTGACGGTCTCATGAGAATTCATAAGGAGCAAAATGATTTCTTCTGTCAAGCACAGTTCCAACTTCTCAGTAAAAAGTATATCCCCTCGCTTTTCAAGTTCATTTTTTCTATCCATCTCTTTCTGGGGATGAGGAAAAGTCGGAAAAAAAAAATGCATCTGTTTCAGTGATGCATCCAAAAGTACCTACATCATTCTGATTTCTCCCTTGGTTTTTGATTTGCCAGTGTTGGCCAGGATCCTACCTCATAGTTTCATAACTAGTTCTGTAACTACAGACTTCGTTTGCTTATCTGACAGGTTAGGGACTGGAGCACCATCAGAAAGTAGAAAAAGTTGAAAAATGGAACTTCTCTATGGTAGGGAACGTAAAGGACTTTGGAGGCTCACTTGGGACTGACCTCGGGCACATGCCGCTTGCAAAGTCTGTCAGTTGGCTTGGCACCTTCTTCCTCATTCTGAGCATGCTGTGCCATCAGTGCATTCACAGTCCCAAGCCAGCCTCCATAAGCAAAAAGAACTGATGAAAGCCTCCTGCTTTGATGCTTGCAGCAGAGACAAGTTTCATTAATTTGACCAGGGGATCTGCCCTTTCAGCGGGCAAGGCTTGGAACTGAACCCTAGCAGTCCCAGGCAAACCTCCGTAGGCAGGAAGAGTGGGTGAAAGAACAGACTCCATGTCAAATTAATAGAATGTGTCCCTAATTTGGAAGCTTCGAAAGAGGACGATGTCAGATAATGGAGTGTCAAAAGGCAGGAGCTTCCTGTACTTTGCGGAAATGCAGCGAAACCCTGTTAGTGAATTGTGAAGATACGCATTGGTAAGAGTGCTCCAAGGCGCACCAGGCAGTCTGGCACACATTGGATGCTCCTGTTGCACCCTGGCACTTTCTAGCTGGTAGCCAGATGTGCATGGAGGAATCCTTTGGTGAGCATTAGTACTTATTACGCAAAGGGTCCCGGCACATCAGCCGCTCCACTGGCTACCACTGTGAAACAGATGCTTATATTATGTAACATTGCCACATCCTTTGGGTGAATACGGATATTGCAAAATTTGTTGTTGTTGTGCGCCTTCAAGTCATTTCCGACTTGGGGTGACCCTAAGGTCAATCAATTGAGGGGATTGTTCATGTGAAGGAAAGTACTCTGATGGTGTTTTCCGGTATGGGAGAATGGGGTTGGACTGGATGACCTTTGGGGTCTCTTCCAGTTCTTATGATTCTAAGTGCCTCCCCTGAGTATCCCAGTGCTTGGGCAGGCTCCTGTGGGAAGATACAGTTCTTCAAATGCAAAATTAGAGTGTCCCCCTGTGTCTCTCTGCTTCCTTTTCCTTCCCTATCGTTCTCTGCTCAGACCTTTGGCATCTCCCCACGTGAGAAAGGAATGCTGTCACCTTGTGGACAGCCAGGCAACTTGGAGAAAGAGCTCGGTCCAGGAATCCAGTTGGGGCACTGGAGGCCTGGCGGAGCAGGTAAGCAAGCTCTCCCAGGAGGAACGCCTCTTTCCCGGCCGTCGGCTCACACCGGAGAACTCAGCCACCTGCAACAGGGTCAGGTTCCAAGTGGTTTCAGGTAGTGCCAATGAGCGGCACTTCCTGTTTGGAGAAGGAGGAGGAGCAGAGAGAACAGGAGAAAGAGAGAGAGGGAAGACGAACAGAAAGAGAGAAAGAGAAAGAAGAGGTGACAGAAAGCACCTTCGGAGCTCTCTCTCTCCCTCCGCCCTCAGACCTCCCCAGCATGAAATCGGACAATGAAGAAAGCAAACCTGGTAGGTGGGAAGAGGGTGTCTCTGTGTTTACCTAGACAAAGATTGCACGGCTGTTGCAGGCCTGTACGTCGGCTCGGTCTGTTACACGCTGAGGATATTGGAGTCTGAAAGGGGAGTCCGTTTGTGGCTTGTTTTCCTTGAGCCGTGCAAAGAGGGGGCTGTGGGTGTCCGGATGTGCCCACACCCCCACACAAAGAGGGCGCCCCTTGCATTTAAACCCACCAGGAGGTTTGGGAGGCTGAGTTCTTTTGGAAGGAGGAAGGAGACGTGAGAAAACTACAGATGTGCCACAGGGCAAGAGGGTTGCCTCTCCTGTCCCTGGCAGAAGCTCCCAAAATGAGGGCCTTTGGGAAGGTGCGGTTGGAGCGTTGCTAACGCACCAGGATCCAAACACCTGGTGGGTTGGGAAAGATTGTGCCGTGGCGGGTGCTGGGGAGTGACAAGCTGGGTGCCGAAAGCAGGAGATAATTCTTAAAGGATCTTAGCCTCACCAGCTTGCAAAGGAACTGGGTGGATGGAGCCAGAGTTTGGCTTGGCTTGGCTTCAGGGTTGTCCTGGTATCTTTTGTATCATAGATGGAAGTCAGGTGGGGGGGTACTTTGCCAGCCTGTGTTGAGAATAAAGCTGATGTGCGTGCCAAACCAATGCCAGGAGTAGTTGCTGGAACACATGATCTTGCTTTGTACCCTTCCAGGGCCTGTGCCAGAAGTAAACCAGCAGGAAAAGTATAGCTCACCAGGTCCATGTTGATAATCAGTGCGATCAGAGGACGGAGTGATATTGGATTTGGCAGGGGGGAAGAATTTCTGCCCCAGGACCCTCCAGGGGCTGCAAAGACTGCAAAAACCAAAAGAAAACAAACCCAAGAATAATGTCCCTTTCACACTAAACAACTACCTTCTAAACGTTTGGAAAAACTTCGTGACAGTAAGAGCAGTTTGACGAAGGAGTCTGCTGCCTCACTGGAGTGTGGTGGGGTCTCCTCCTTCGGAGGTTTTTAAACAGAGGCTGGATGGCCATCTCTCCAGGGGAATGCTTTGATGGTGTCGTCCTCCATGGTGGAACAGGGTTGGACTGGATGGGCCTTTTAGTTTTATCCCGCTCTATGATTCTATGATGGCTCTTCGATTTAAGTATCATGGTTCCATCCTGTGGAATCCTGGGATTTGGAGTTTAGAGTTCTCTTCCAGAGACCTTTAGTGCCTCCCCAAATTATAAACCACAGAATGCCACAGTGGCAATTAAAGTGGAATCATACCACTATAGCTGCGTTCTTGGTGGCTGCTCACAAGCTGTGAAATTCTCTTCCCAGAGAGGCTCGCTTGGCCTCCTCTCTACCTTCTTTGCGCTGTCAGCCAAAGACCTTCATATTTAAACAGGCTGTCAGCTTTTTACTGGTTTTACTGGTTGCTGATGGGTGTGTTGGTTTTCGACGTGTAATAGGTGTTCAATGGGCTTTTCAAATGCTCGGAATTAGTGTTTTTAAGCGGATCATTGTGTAATGCTTTTTTTTTTTAAGTATTCAGATTGTGTTAGTTGTTTTCAACGTAACAGTGTAACCCTCTTTGGGTCATAATGGGGAGAAAAGTGGGATATAAATAAAACAATAGATGGAATAGAGCTGCTGTACAGCCAGGCAGAGTGGAAACACTATGGTTTTGGGGGAAAGAATATAATTTTTTTCCTCGTGTTAAAATCCAAAGGATCTTAGAATCTGATTAGAATGTGAATTGTTCCTCCTGAGGGCATCAAGGCCAGAAAACGGTGAGTTTGAAGGGGTCCCCAAAACAGGCTCGGGGGGCATATCTCATCCCAGGGCCTCCTTTTATTCTCTCCTGCTGTGGGCCATTTCCTCAATGCCTACAACATTTTTCTACCTGCCATGGATTTCGAGGCACAGAACTAGGCCTGCCAAGTTTTTAATGATCTGTGACTGCCAGGCAGAATGTAAGGATAAATGCTCTGCATTTGTCCAACCGTGGAAGGCCTCCCATTTGCTCGAGAAACTTTGCACAAGAGTGCAAAAGTTGTCTGGGTGAACAGGCGGGCAGAAGATTTCTTTTCTCTGCCCCCTAGTATAGAACAGGCCATGCAAAACTTAATGCTAGTTAGGCAAAAGGAAAGTTTCATGTCATAGGAAGGTGACTGTATCTCCAGGGACAAGCAGTGGCTTCCATGTCAGTAGGGTGGAGAGTCCGCTCCAGGATTTACTGTACGCTTTACCTCTCCAAGGTGCTGAAGCCGAACGACAAAATATCTCGGTCGCTTTGGACAGCTCCTCTACAGTTTGGTCTGAAACTCAAAATGAATGCAAAAAACAAAACTTAGTTTCCCTCCAACACAAAGGCTGCCTACCCACCACTGCAAGTATCTCTTTCATCTGTAGGAGCGCTACCCAAAGTAGTTCTGGGTTTCCAGGAAAGTGAGTTTCCAGGAAAGAAAGAGACAGTTGTGGTCAAGTGCTGTGAAGCTGGAATCAACAGTGGTAGAAAGGTAGTCATTTCAGATGGAGCAGATAGTGGAGGCAGATAGTGTAAACTCAATTGGAAGTGAAGTTGATAATTAGATTCTGTTCCGCAACCTTGCCCGTTGGTAGTTTCGCTTTGTCCCAGTGTCTGAGATTGTAAAGAGGATGATGAAGAGGTCAGAAGGGGGAAAAAATTAGTTTTTGTATCGGTCCATATGGGCACTCCCAATGTGAACCATATGGCCTGGATCCTTGGAGAGACTCTGAAACAAAGCCACGTCAGCCCAAAGAACAGTGAATGTTTGGGAACTCCCGTCTGGTTCTCATTCAAGACTGACTCAAAAGAATATTCATATAAAATCATCATTAAAAAAATAATAAAGTGAAATGAAATAAACCCACCCAGACACCAGCTGGTGTAAATCAAGTAAGATATTTTTTCTCCTCCCCTCCCCACCCCATCTTTGAGCCTGTCTGTGTCTTATTAAAGGAAAGTAATAATGGGTGAAAATAACCTCACATTCTCAAGTGAAGTTACAATTTAACTCTTGAACAGTGGACTTTGTCCTTGGAACTGCCGAGACCCTGCAAGCGTCAGGTTGGCTGGAAGGGTTTGGGAATGTTGAAAAAAAATGTGGAATTTACTTAGCTGGGCAGGGGAAAAAGCTGGCAGCTCTGGCCAATGCTCATAAATCCACAAGCTCCAACAGCCTCTGTTTATCAGAAAAAAAGTCACTCTGCCTTGGCCCATCTTAAAGTCATAGAAATATAGGGTTGGAAGGGACCACAATGGCCATCGAGTCGAACCCCATTGTGCCATGAAGTAGAAACACGCAAAGCACTCCCAGCAAATGACCATCCAGCCTTTGCTTTAAAACCTCCAAAGAAGGAGGAGACTCCACCATATTCCAAGACAGCATATTCCATTGTCAAATGGCTGTTACCATCAGGAAGTTCTTCCTGATGTTTAGCTGAAATCTCTTCCTGTAGTTTGAATCCATTGCTCCATGTCCTGGTTTCTGGAACAGCAGAAAACGAGCTTACTCCGTCCTCAACATGACATCCCTTCAAATATTTAAGCGTGGCTATCATGTCCCCTCTTAACCTTCTCTTTGTCAGGCTAAACATTCCCAGCTCCCTGAGCCTCTCCTCATAGGGCATGGTTTCTTCTTGGGAAACAAGCCCAGGTTACTGCATTTTGCCTTAATTTTGAAGGGGGTTCATAGAATAATAGAGTTGGAAGAGACTCCAAGGGCCTTGCAGCCCCTGTTTAAAATCCTCCAAAGAAAGAAGAGACTCCATCCTACTCCATGGAGACAGCAGCCAATTCCGCTTTTGAATGGCTCTTGCCATCAGGCAGTCCTTCCTAAGGTTTAGGTGGAATCTCTTTTTCTGACCCATAAAAGAAGTCTTTTTTTGGCAATCTGTGGGATCTGCAGTAATCCAGTACCACATTTCAAAAGAGGGGTTTTTCTTCCAGCCAGTTTTCTTCACTGTCCAGCTTTCACAACCGTATGTAGAAATCAGAAATACAATGGCGTGGTCCACCCTAACTTCAGCATTTGGTGACATATCTTTACACTTGAGAATCTTGTCTAGTTCTTTCATAGCTGCCTTTCCAAGTCCTAATCTTCTTGACTACAGTCTTTATTTCAATTTACAGCTCGGCCAAGGTTTAGGAAATCTCTCACTATTTCAGTGTCTTCATCATGTGCTTTAAAGTTATGTAAATCATCTGTGGCCATTTTTTGGACTTTCTCCACTAGCTGCCCGAAGTCTTTGCTATTTTCTACTAGTAATAGAGGTTGAGAGAGAGAGATGTCTATACAGTAGGGACCTTTCACACTGCATTCTTTATAGCACTATGATTCCACATTAACTTCCATGGTTCCATGCTGGGATTTGCAGTTCAGGGAGGGGTACTTTGAATTCGCTGTCAGAGAGTTCTACTTGCCTCACCAAACTACAAACCTCGGGATTCCATCCGTGGATGTCGAAATGGAATCATAAAGCTGTAATTGTGTCGTATGAAAGGGCTTTTAATTTAAACATTAAAAACTGGGATGGCCCTTTATCTTTTGTGGATGGATCGGTCTTGGTAGACTCACTTGTTATTTGCTTTTGCTTTGTTTGTTTTCAACGGGGGAAGAGCACCTGTTGTAATGGCCGGCCAAATTTAATCTCCGCCTGTATTTTTCTCTTTGAATGAGTTACCAGCTTGGGTCATTATAGGTACCTGTCGTCTTCCTCCCCACAGAGCTGATTAGTCAGACGAGGACCAAGAGAGAAAACTATGATCTGTTTTTTCTCATACAGCAAGAGCAGTAAATAACTTATCAGATCCTGTTATCCCTCCAGCTACAAGAATGTCAAGTATCTCTTACTGACCTCTGCTGATAAGTCTTCTATTTTTAGGGCTGTTATTCTGTTTTGAAAAAAGAATAGCGCCCAGCTGAACAGAGTACACCAACATCACAAAATTATTTCCTTATTCTGTTAGCAGCATTGCACCCTCTCTTTTCGTTAAAGGGGGCCCGGACCACTGAACACGCAGCTCCTAAGCAAACATGGGCCATTTCCGCACTACAGTGTTGGAGTGCTATGATTCCACTTTCAACCTCCTTTGGAATCCTGGGGTTTGTGGTTTATGGAGGGGCATTTCGACTCCTCAGCCAGAGAGCTCTTTGGCCTGAAGAAACTACAAGCCCCAGAATTCCACAGGAGGTTGATGGGTTTGCAATAAAATATTTATTAAAAAGAAAAAAAGAAAGTGGAATAATAGCACTATAAGAGTGTAGTGCAGAAATGGCCATAGAAATATCATGGACCCATTCCCTCCAACTATTTCAAACTGGCAGGAACAGTCCCGTTAATTCTCTTCCATCCCACTTTTTTAGCTGCTTTTAAAACGTCGCAGTTTCTCCATCCTCCTCCCACTTTCCCCCTTTTTTTTCAGCTTACTTGCATTGCTGCAAACTGAATTCAAACTGCAAAAGCGGTTTGCACTCAGTTAAGTAAGCAAGGGGAAAGGAAAGGAGGAGATGGAATCTTTCCCTTCCCAGTAGACTCAGGCAAAAACCAACTGCTGCAGCTTGCTTTGTCCTGCCTCATTAATAACTTTTGAAACAGCAGCATCAGCAGCATCTCCTTCCAACTGTCCTGATTTGTCAATTAATCTTCTGTCATCTCACTTTTTCCCTTGCTTTTAAAATGTCCCATTTCCCCCCCTTGATCCTCAGCTTACTTCAGTTGCTGCAAACTGATTTTGATGTGCAAAAGTAGTTTTCACTCAACTCAGCAGGGGAAGAGAGGAGAGACTGGGCAGAATCTTGGGTCCCATCCTGGGAGAAAGGCAGCATACAGATATAATTAATTAATAAAATAAAATAAAACAAAACAAAATAAGAATCTTGCCTTTCCCAGTAGGCTCAGGCAAAAGCAAACTGCTGTAAACTCGAGCTTGTATACTCTTACACATAAATAACTTTCGACATCTTAAATGCATTTCTTAGGTTGCTTGGTCACACATGTCGTGGTTTTCATCTGTGAAACACTGGAGGGTTTACTGTCCTTGGCCATTTCTGCACTACACTGTTATAGTGCTATTATTCCACTTTCAACGTCCTAGGCAATCCTGGGAATTGCAGTTTAGGGAGGGGTGACCTTAGTAAATTACAAACCCCAGAATTCCGCAGGATGTTGAAAGTGGAATGATAGCACTCTGACAGTGTATGCAGAAATGGCTGTCTTATAAGGTCGTGTAGACCCAGCTCTGCCGTACACAAGAAGCCGGTGAGGTCGCTTAGAAGCAGCTCTGTTACAGTTGGCCCTCTGTATTTGTGGGTTTGACTTCCACGGGTTTGATTATTTGTGAGATTCTCCAATGCCTGCTGCCCCAACACCTCTAGTCCAAAAATGGGAATGTCTCCATGCTCTGGGACTCACCAGTATGTTCTGTAAAATAGAGGTTGGAATGCATGGAAGTGTCATCTTCATGGCCTTCCAAACCAGGGCCGTGTGAGCCATTTTTGGACCCGGGGGCTCCATGGTCCCCACTCCAGCCATCGAACAACCCCTTCTTACCCTGGCTGGGTGAAAAAGGTTCCACCTCTTTGCCCTCCATCTCGTGGACTCAAGCCATCCTTGTGGCCAGCTTCCAAATTCTCCTCCTGCCCCCAATGCCCTTCCTAGTCTCCTTTGCTGACGAAATTCACCTCCTTCCCCCTAATCGCTAACCTTTTTGCCGTGCTTGTGAGAAGCGGGAGGTGTTTCTGCCGCGTTTCACCGGCCTAATTGGCCCAGTTGTTATTTTTCTCCTTCCGTGCGTTGCCAAAAAAATACCTCGAGCTGTTTTCCGACAATTAACCTTGTCATACCTTTTTAGTCGAGGCTGAACTCATGAGCCGAGAAGCCTAATCACAGGCTCCGGAGCTGTCTGGGTTTCCACCTCCTTCTGTTTTTGGGCTTGTGTTTTGCTGCCCCAAAGGGCACGATCCGCCCAAGTTGCCTCATCTCTCTTGCATTAAGCCCCAAAAGCTGGGAAGTGGGGCTGTTTTGGACTGCAGCTCCCAGCACAGCCATAGCTGGGAGTTCTAAACTCTTGGACTACACATCCCCAAAATCCCCAAGCTAGCGTGCCCCCAGTTGGGAGCCACTGCAATTGGACTGCAGCTCCCATCCATGGACTAAAACTAACTGCATAAAACCCATGACTGTTTTTGGCTTCAAATCCCAAAATTCCCCTGTCCAGCTTGGGAGTGACTATTAATGTTTTGGATTAGAATTCTTCCCAGAGAAGGATCAAAAGGTCTGGAAGTCAAGCTTTATGAGACGTGACTTAGGGAGCTGGGAGTGTTAAACTTGGAGAAGATGGAGAGGGGAGGTGATAGCCATCTTGAAATATCTGAAGGGATGTCATGCTAAAGACGGAGCCAGCTTGTTCTCTGCTGCTCCAGAGACTAGAATGAGAACCAATGGACTGAAATTGCAGTCGGCCCTCCGCACTGGTGGGTTTTACTTTCACAAATTTTGATTATTTGCAAGTTTCTCCAGCCCCTGACCTCCACATCAAGGACATCTTTTCCAGGGGAACTTTCTTTCTCGGCAGCTCCAATCAGGCTGTGCTGCCCTTTAAAAAACTGCCCCTGGTCCTCTTCCACCAGCCGCTACTTGGCCAGCCAAGGATGGATTGCAGCCCAATTTCTCAGCATCACAAACCACCTCCCGATGCCCACACGCACACCCAAGGAAGGAGATGAGTGAAAGAGAGGAAGTATAGAGCCACCGTTCTGACACACACACCTGCCCACAGACACACAGAGTTTGGCTCTGTGATGTTCCCACCTTTGCAGGGTTCCTGTGCCCCTGACCCTAACAGATGCGGAGATCCAACTGTACAAGAAAAAAGACTCCACTCATGCAATGGGAGGAACATCTTGGTGCACAGAGCTACTCAGAAGCCCACTGCTTCTGAACGTGATGGAATCTCCTTCATTCTTTAGCAGAGGTTGGATGCCCAGTTCTCAAGCATGGTTTAGTTGTGTACTTCTGCAGTGGCAAGGGGTTGGACCTTCCAGCTCTGTGAATCCATCATCCAGTGACTTATAAAGTGTGTTACCTCTATCTATCTATCTATCCATCCATCCATCCATCTATCACAGTTGAGTCAAGGTTAGGGGGACGCTTGCAACCAGCACGAGGAAGCAACCTTCAGAGTTTTCCATGAGGCCATAAAATTGCATTTCTTCCCTCCCCCTTCCAAAATAACTTCACAGAAAAATCTGGGCCTTCTGTAAACATCACGCTCTGCATTCTGGCAAATTGCTTGCAGATGTAAAGAATATTTTCTCTCCCTCTCTCCCCCTCCCTTTTTGCAGCTTTCTTTCCAATTTCCCCTTCAAAAGAAATGCTGCCCTTTTATTTTTTAAAAAAATGGGAACAGATCAAACCCCCACCCCAACCTTTTTTTACCTAAGGGTTTGGCCTGTGTGTTTCACCTTGATTTCCAGGTGACTTTGACTTCCCCCTGCCCTCTTTTCAGGTTGTCTGTGAAGGACACAAGGAATGTGGAACGCTGGCTTATTTGGGGGAGAAGGGAGGGATTCTCTCCTGGGGAAGTTTGCTTTGCCAAAGTATTTTTCTTAGTCCCCTCCCCTAGCAATGCAAACCTCAAAACCTTCCCCAGCAGCCATGAAGTCTTTGCATTGGCTGTAATAACACAGAATCTTCATAAATATTCAAGCCGCTCTAGGAAAGAAGTGTCCAGAGAGGGAAACCATATAGGCACTGTCAAGGAAAAAAAAATACAACACACACAGGCATGCATGATCCAAAACAGTGAGAGCCACCATGGTTTGAGCATTGGGCTATGACTCTGTGGAGATCAGGGTTCGAATCCCTGCTTATCCATGCAAACCCACTGGCCGATCTTGGGACCAGTCACACTCTCTCGGCCTCAGAGGAAGGCAAAGGCAAACCCCCGCTGAACAAATCTTTCCAAGAAAACCCTGTTTTCTCACCTTAGGGTGAGAAGTGACTTCAAGGCACAGAATGACAGCAATATAGTATTATTACTTTTCCTTTCTTGAAGTTTGCATTTTATATGTATACTTCAGTCAGTTAGATATGATTAGCACTAATCAAAACTTTAGAGTGATTAGCTATAATTCTTTAACAGTTATGGTGGAAGTGTTAAGTAACCATTAGGCACTATTAAATTATTCATTATTTTGGTCAATTTTAGATCAAGCAGCTAACTTTAAATTTTATACTCTTTTTGGAATAGAATGAGAAACTACTATTAGATGAGTATTCCCTGCTTGCATCAGGACGGGAATCAATTTTTTTGTTAGATGTTGTCTATTGCAGTTGTTTCTGTTTATTTATTTAGCTTGTTTCTTGTAATCGATAAGGTTGGGGGTTTTTTTGCTTTTGGAGTCCTTGTTGTGAGTGTTTCCCTTTTGTTGTAATTTGTCTTTTGTGGTTATTATTTTAATAAAAAAATTTAAAAGTTTGTGTTATATGAAGTTGATCAAATTGAACGCAATTTTATTTTTTATTTAAATCTGCTAGGGACCACTCATGCTACAGTTCGAGGGAGTGTCCTTAACCCCCTAGCAGAGAATTCTCTGCGCCTCAGCAAACTACAAATCCCAAGCTTCTACAGGGGATAGCCAGGGTAGTTAAAGTTGTATCAGACTGGTATAAAGTGCAATGTAGACACATTTATAAAAGCTCTTGGATGTTTCAGCTGTGCCTTTTTTTTAACCACACACACACACACACACACCCCCTCCTTCCAGTGGATGCTTCTTTGCTCTCAGTGGGCGGTTTTGCAAGTGACATCCATTGCTTGGAAATTCTTCTGTAGCCTAAGCGTGGGAAAACTGCAAAAACCGTTTTGCCTCCCTCTCCCTCTGTGACTTGGCACTTGCCCAGGAATGAGCTTCCAGATGAGAGCTCCGATTCCAGCATGTTTGGATTTGCGGGGGGGGGGTGTGAATTGTTTGCTCGTGGAGAGTTTTCATCTGGAAGAGACCGGCAGAACATATATGCATATAAAAAGATTTTGCATATAAAAGCAGTGAAAAGCCAGAAGGAAAAGAATGGGGAAGAAACTATGAACCTAACATATTTGGGAAACTGATCTCTCCATCCATAAGTGCTAACGTTCCCCAGGAGGCTCTGTCTGAGCCATCTTGGCATTTTTTTGGCACAGTTGAATGGTGTAATTTGTTGGCAAAAGCATTCCAACAGTTCTTAGGATTACCGTCAAAGTTCTCCGCTAGCTCTTCCCTCCGTCTGAAAGCTCAGATGGTCCCTTTCACTGCAGGGTGGAGGGAAAATAACGCAAAATGAACCCCAGGCTTCATAAGTGAAACATCTGAGGAATGTGGAAAAGGGGGGATTGCTTGCTCTTTGGTGCAGCTGGGGTTGAAGGAGAGAAAACGGTCCAGAGAGTGAACTTCTCTGCTGCTTGTAAGAAAATCCACCAAAATAAAATAGAAGAGAAGAGAGACTTCGGACTGCCTGTAAATTGGCACTGTTTTGCAGGACCCAGGAATTTTCATTGTGGTCAAGAAAACAAAAAAATCTATTAACCTTAGCCCCGAACTTGGCCAGCAAGGTCACAAAATATCTCTGAACTCACTTAATGCAAGTCATAGAATCCTAGGTTTGGAAGAAACTAGGGCCGTTTCTGCACTATGCTGTTATAGTGCTCTTATTCCACTTCCAACCTCCTATGGAATTCTGGGATTTGCAGTTTAGGGAAAGATATTGAGAATTCTCAGCCAGAGAGCTCTTTGGCCTCAGGAAACTACAAACCCCAGAATCCCACAGGAGGTTGAAAGTAGAATAAGAGCACTATAACAGTGTAGTGCAGACATGGCCTAGAGTTACCATCTGGTCCTACCCCATAGTTAGGTGCAAATGTTTAAGTAATATGAACTGTTTGCAACGAGGGTGGGAACCAATTTTAGTCATGTTTTGTTTGCATTTGTTTTAGATGCATTGAGTTACGTTTTGTTACTCTTTGTTTTAGATATGTGTAGACTGTGATGCCTGCCTGTTGAGGTTTGCATGGATGTATTTATTCATTCATTCATTCATTTATTTATTTGCTGTTGTTTTGTATGTTTGGATCGTGTGTGTTTGTGTGTGTGTTTAAGCATAATAAAATTAAAGAAAAGGTGGAGGGACAGAGGTGTCAGTGCCCAGTTTTAAAACTCAACCTTAATTACAGGGTTAATGCTGGAAAAAAGGTTGTGTACATTTTCAGCAGAGCCAAGGCCTTCGGGAGGAAGCCGGGGGAATAGTCCAAGGGAATTGAGAGATCTAATTTTGGTGCTCCTGTCCCACAACCCTTTAATTTTGCATTTGGGGTTGGCAATTGTTCAGTGTTTTTGTGGAGCAGGTCACACCGCCCTGTGCCTAGCAGCGTTTTTCGTGTAAGCAATGCTTCCTTCTCCAGGGCAACTTGGCTTCAGATTCACGAGCATATATCCAATGGAAAGCAGAAGTGGAAGAGAGAATGATGACGCTGAGTTGCAGTGAGTATCTGGGCCATGGCTTTATGGCAAAGCTTTGGGGAGAAGGAATGTATCTAGGGAATAATGAGTGGTAATAGTACCACTCCATTCTGCTCTGGTCAGACCTCATCTGGAATCCCGTGTCCAGTTCTGGGCACCTCATTTCAAGAAGGATGTGGCCAAGCTGGAGCGTGTCCAGAGGAGGGCGACCAAAATGGTGGAGGGTCTGGAAGCCATGACGCCCTCTGAGGAACGGCTTAGTGACCTGGGGATGCTTAGCCTGGAGAAGAGAAGGTTAAGAGGGGACAGGACAGCTGTGTTTAAACATTTAAGGGATGTCATGTTGAAGGTGGAGCAAGCTTGTTTTCTGCTGCTCCAGAAACGAGGACACGGAGCAATGGATTCAAACCACAGGAGAAGAGATTTCACCTAAACGTGAGGAAGAATTTCCTGACAGTCAGAGCTGTCTGGCAGTGGAGTCTGCTGCCTGGGAGTGTGGTGGAGTCTCCTTCTTTGGAGGTTTTTAAGCAGAGGCTGGATGGCCAGAATGCTTTGATGAGTGTTCCCGCATGACAGAAGAGGGTTGGACTGGATGGCCTCTGGGGTCTCTTCCAGCTCTATAATTCTATGGTAATGCTGAGTTTCTAGTCGTGATACTCTGTGGCATCCATCGGCTTCTGTCATGGAAGGCCAGCCACATAGTTCCAGTCCTTGGGCTCCTGTCACACACCTTGCCCCTTTTCTGATCAGGATCCCTTTCTGAATCAGGTACTCAATCTTCAAGGGGACCTCTTTGCTGGCGTAATGGCTGTCCGTGGGTTCAGTGTGATAAGCGCCACCAATCTCCTCCACCCCAATTCATAAATGCAACACAGTTGCAGAAGATAAAACTAGTGTGAAATTTTTTAATTTAATTTTTATTTTTAAAAAAAGAAGAGAAAAATGGGAAAAAAATAATGTCATATAATACCTTGTCTTCTTAACTTACAGTCTTCGAATTAAACAATTCCCAGTTTCCTTATGACAATCTTCTCCTAGTTACATTCATGAAATTTTCTAAGTAAAATTAAAACATAACATAAATGGTATTTCTGCTTCCTTCTTACCCTTCCCTGGAATCCATTTGTATATCTGTATCATACACTTCGTTTTCATGTATTATCCTCATTCTTGAATTTTGTCTACTCTGTGTGACTAATTCTTTTCCCATCTATAAGTGCTACAGATTTATACATATACATACTGAATTAACTTTCTGAATAAAGTTATATAATTTCAAGAAAACCAGTGAAGCTTTATTATATACCAGATGGGTTAAAGAAGGCTTCTGTGGGTTTGTTGCTCATACGCAACTCCCAAAACCTCATTCAGATCTTCTCCCGTCTCTGATAGCCTTTGCTCTAATTCCTCTCCAACTCTTTCCCAGACCAGATTTCTAGTCTCTTCTCTATAATCCACCTTTCACAGCATTCCCTGAGCTGCGATTGGCTGGCACTAACCAGCTCCTCTCTTTGTCACTTCCGTGCCAGGAGGGCAGAGAATCCACTTTGGGTTTAAGTCTGAACTTGAGAGTTTCCATCCAACGCTTTGAATCTACGAGGGGGTGGAGTTCAGTACCTTGGAGGACTCGGCTTCAGACGTTGTCTGGTAGTCCTACCTCACCCTGTGGTCGTAAGCCCAGATCAGAAGCACGGTCTGTCTTTGCTCGGGTGACTTTTTGGGTTTTTTTAAATCAATGCCTAAATAGCATCCAGGACCACTAGGTAAGACAGCCGCTACCAGGATGAGAAAGAACTGGGTATAAAAAGCTGAGCAAGTGTTGCAGCACTCATTAGGTTTGCTCTCCATTTGGTAGATCAGAAACTCTGGCGTATCTTGGAACAATGATATCCTGTTGTTGAAAGCACTTGGGTAACCAGCGCATAGCTTGTGGTTTACCCTGCGCCACAAAGCATCTCATCTGCAGCTTCAGGCTCAGTGAATCCTCAGCCAGAAATCGAAATGGAAAAGGCTCTTGGCCGTGGAGCAGATGGAGTGCAATTTCTGTTCCTTTCAGGGGGTATTGCATGGGAGGTCTTCCCTATGGATTGGTCCCAGTGTTTCTTGCCTTCTTTTTAGTTCTCAAAAAGAGGAGGAGAAGGGACAATAATGGATTTTTACACCATGTCCAGACTATCTGAAAGCCCATACCTCCCCCATACGAACCAGCCCAAATCTTATGACCTTCAGGGTGGGCTTTCTCTCTATCCCACTCCCCTCCTGGGCTCATCTGGGGAAGACATGGGAGAGAGAGACTTCTTAGTGGCTGCGCCAAGGCTGTTGAACTCCCTCCTACAGGAGACTTGGTTGGCCCCCTCTCTGCTGTCTTTTCACCTTCTTATTTAAATAGCCCTTCAGATTTTAACTGGATAGAGCAACAGGCGTGCTGGTTCTTAACATGTAATAGGTTTTACTGTGTGATTAACACTTTTAAATTAATCCTTTTCAGTGGATAGGTTTTTAATGCTTGTTTAATTTTTGCATTAGAGATTGCATTAGCTATCTTGTTTTAATGTACAGTGTAAGCTGTAAAGAGTAAAACAGGATATTAAATAAATAAATAAAATTTCCAGAACTTGGGTACACCTATATGCACTTAGCTATGCATACATTCTCTCTCTTCCTAAACTTCAAGCAAATGCTTCTAGAGGGCCAGGCAATGCAATAGCGGGCTGTACAAAATGCCACTGGTGAGAATGTTACCAGTTTGAGATATATTCTGTGTGAAATTTGCACATCTGCACAGAAAACAGCATTTTTGGTGCAGTAGACAGCTGTTTCTGCACAGAAAATAGTATTTGTTCATGGAAACGTTATTCCTCAACACAGAAAATCCAGTTTCGTTTCCAGAAAGTACTGTTTTCTGTGCAAAACTACCATGGCTGAATTTTGTGCAGAATAAGTCCCAAATTACGAATAGGTTTCAAAAACTGCGTGGCTTTCAAATTCTTTCTTGCATTGACGGGGGGGGGGGAATGCCATAATTGCTCGTTGCTTCCTTTAAGAAGAAAAATTATTGACAAATTCTATCCCTACAGTTTAGGAAGAAAAGCTGTTTGACAGTGCAATTGACTACTTTTGAATATGGTGGGTTTTTCTCCATTGGAATTTTCTTCCTGCTGGTCAGGAATGGTTTAGTTTGCAAGATCAGGGGTTGGACTTGCTCACCCCTTGAAGTCCCTTCCAACGACATTCTACGGCTCCCATTTTAATGTGCACCTTTTTTTAAACTTTCTCTTGCTTCGGCATCTCTCGCCAACATCCCTCAGGGACATTGCATCCCTTAGCAATTGATGTATAAAAGAAAATCAGGTGCATTTTTGGTGCCTTGCCTCAGAGGGGGCTTAAGAGCTCTTCTCTTCCTTCAAGCATACCTGTTCATCAGAGCTTTGCTTGGAGTGTTTTCTTTCGCCGTAATTAGATGGAGGTGAGATTAAAGGATCTGCTTCCATTTGATACTCCTGGAAGGCATGGTGAGGTTGGGGATGGGGAGAGAAAGAAGGATTAGAGTTTTCATTTCCATCCGCTCTCTGCTCTCCCTTTGTTATTACCTTTCGAGGGTCCCAAGAGGTTGAGTGCAGAGTTGCAAAGCGGCAACAGGAGATTCTAGACTGGGGCTGCAGGCCAGTTTGATCGACCTGTAAATCACATTGATTTTGGGATGGGGATGGAGCGGGTTGCAGGAAGCCTGGACTTGAAGTGAAAAAATATTGTCAAGAACTTTTCCAAAAGGCAGATCTCAGTAACATCACTTTCATGAGGGGTTGTGGGTTTCATTGGGGCTTGGATGTAATGCAAGATTTCATCAGACGTTGAGGTAACGGATTAGAAGTGATGCAGTTATCTGTAATGGCTCATTTTCTAGTGGAACAAAGTTATGCTTCAAACATACCATGAAGAGCAGGAGGAAAGAGAAGTTTGTTATTCTGCTGTGTGCCTTCAAGTTGTTTCCAACTTAGGGCAATCTTAAGGTCAACCTGTCACAGGATTTTCTGGGGCTGAGAGTGTGTGATGAGACGAAGGCCATCTAGTAGGTTTCCATGGCTGAGCAGGGACTTGAAGCCTGGTCTCCAGCGTTATGGTCCAAGGCTCAAATCGCTACACCATCTTGGCTCTCGTAGTAAGAGGTATGGAGAATAAAACCTATGAGGAAAGCCTGAAGGAGCTGGATATGTTTAGTTTGGTGAAGATAGGACTAAGAGGTGATGTGACTGTACTCTTTAAATACCTCAAGGGCTATCTCAGAGAGGAGAGGGCAGGCTTGTTCTCTGCTGCCCCGGAGGGTAGGACCAAGTCTAATGGTTTAAAGTTCCAAGAGGGTGGATTTTGTTTTAACGTCAGAAGGAAATTTTTCATAGTAAGAGGGCTTTGGCAATGGAACCAATGATCCAGAGACGTGCTGGGGGTCTCTAGATGTCTTCAACAAGAGGCTGGAAAGCTACCTACCGGGGATGGTTTAGCTGGAATTCTTGCACTGAGCAGCAAGAGGTTGGAGTAAATGGCCGAGGGACCTTTCTCCAGCTCTAGGATTCTGTGAAAATTGCTTAGTAGGTTAAACAAGGAATATTTTGTAGCTACCATAGAAATGTAGAGTTGGAAGGGACCACCCGGACCATCCAGTCCAACCCCCTGCTATGCAGGAACACCCTCAAAGCATTCCCGACAGATGGCCATCTAGCCTCTGCTTAAAAACCTCCAAGGAAGGAGACTCCACTACACTCCGAGGCAGCAGATTCCACTGCCGGACAGCCCTGACCGTCAGGAAGTTCTTCCTGAGGTTCGGGTGGAATCCCCTTTCCTGCAGCTTGAATCCATTGCTCCTTGTCCTGGTCTCTGGAGCAGCAGAAAACAAGCCCTCTCCTTCCTCTACATGGCATCCCTTCAGATATTTAAACATGGCTATCGTGTCCCCTCTTAACCTTCTCTTCTGTAGACTAAACATACCTAGCTCTCTAAGTCTATCCTCGTAGGGCACGGCTTCCAGGCCTCTCCCCGTTTTGGTCGCCCTCCTCTGGACTTGCTCCAGCTTGACCAGGTCCTTCTTGAATTGGGGTGCCCAGAACTGGACACAGTATTCAAGATGAGGTCTAACCAAAGCAGAGTAGAGTGATACCAGTACTTCCCTCGATCTAGACACCATTCCTTGGTGAGGAATTTTTTTAGACCCTCTCACCACTGCCTGGATGCTCATCTTTAGGATTCCATTGCATTTCTGTAACACAGCTATGGATTCGTAAACTTACAAAATATACAATGTGGTTTACAATCTCAACAATTGTTTTGCATGGATGACGTGATTTTGCACCCCAAAAAAGGCCTTGGACACACACACACACACACACACACACACACACATCCTGTGCATTTCTCCACGCCATAATTTTGTGAAACACTTCCGGGTGTTTAAATACAAGGAAAGAAACCTGCAGATTTACTTGTTTTTCTGCCTCAGCAGGAAGAACGCTCTGGGGATTGTTCATCCTTGGAGGTGAAGACAAAATAGCCAAATATTTACAACCCATGTAAGTGAGGCTTTGAATCTAGCCTGGGCTTTAGCCTGAAATTGTAAAGAGCTATCCAGGATACTGAACCTATTGGGCAGATTAGGTTCAGCCACTTGGATTGCTCCTTTAAAGTTTAGATTAAAACCTGGATTCCTGAACCCACGGACACACAAAGCACCAGCTGACGCTATCTGAGACCCACAGAGCTTTGCTACCATGGTGTAATAGTTGGTGTGTAGGCCTATAACCAGGGAAAACCAGTCCCCAAGATCTTGGGAATCTATCTTTTCCTGGTTTAGGTTCTCTGGTTATGAAGGCACGTATATGCCCGTTAAAATATTAGAATAGTCTGCATCTTTTGAGAGCCAGTGTGGTGTAGAGCATTGGATTAAGACTCTGGGAGGGCAGAATTCATTTCCCCGCTCAGCCATGGGAACCCACAAGGAAAGCTTGGGCAGGTCACACTCTCTCAGCCTCAGAGGAAGGCTGTAGCAAACCCCCTCTGAACAAATCTGACCAGGAAGGCTCTGTGATAGGTTCACCTGAGAGTCAACCGAAGTCAGAAATGACTTGAGGACATGCAATAACACAGAACTTCTTTGCATTTGCAAAGTCTCAGGACTTTCAAAACTGACCCAGGTGAGGCCTTCAGCGGGTCTTAATCCAGCCCTCAACACAAGTAAAACCACATTCTAGTCCCCGTGGCCTTGCCAGGAAGTCCTCGACCTTCCTTGAAGTCATGAGGCGGATGTGGAAACAAAATAAACCTACCCATTTCCCGGAAAGCTGGACCCACGTGCATTTGTGTGTGTGTGGAACTGTACAGTGACTGTAGTTCTGCGTGATTAAAAAAGGAACTCGGTATCTCAGCTGACAATCTAGAGAGCTATTTCCTGAACAAACCTTGGCTCAGACTTTGTTGCTTGGAGAGGTTGCCAGACCTTGGATTGTGGGTCGGGAGGAGGCAGCGTGCATGTCAGAAGGTCCCTTGAGGGGCAAGGTAGGCTTTGCTTTATCTCCCTTTAAAAACGAGGGTGGGCGAAGTTTGTCGCGGTTTCTTAGTGCGTTGAAATCCACGGCTGTATTTTAGCACCTTTTTAAGTGTATATAATGCCCTTCCACTATAAATATAGTCCCACTGTTCTCATCTTTAATTTCATGCCATCATGTCCTGTTTTCTTCTGGGACCTCACTGCCCACAGTGGGCAGCAAAGGCAAATGATGGAAGGGGCAGTAAGGGCAGAATAGAGGAAAGAAAGGAGGAAAATGGCACTGACCAAAAGTTAGGAAAATCAAGTAAACAGTATTGACATGCTTGGTGAGGGAAGCATCTAGGAGAATTTGCGTCAGTTGTCCTAGTGTGATCAACTGTTGAAACAGGAGGAAATCATATATTCGGCTAACCCCATCCAATGACGGCATTTAGGTGGGTAGTGGAAACATGATTCTCTGCGACTTTAAGTGTGTTTTTTGTGCACAGCTGAGGGTTTTAATGCTGTACATTTTGTTCATCACTTTTGTTCTATAAGAGTGTTATAGAATCAGGGCACTGGGTGGGACCTCAAGGGTTACGTAGACCTCTTCTACCAAAACATTAAAGGTATAGGAGCCATCGCCAGCTTTGCCTCTGGCAACCCTAGTGAAGAGAGAGAAAGAGAGACAGGCAATATGCTAGAAAACAAATGCATGGGGGAGCTTGCTTTGCTTGATATCTGAAATGCCATTTGGACCTTCCTCTTCTGCCAGAGGAAATTTCAAGCGGCCCCCAGCTCTCCTGTTGCTGATGAAGGCTGTTCCTTGAACTCAACTGGCCTCTCAGTTCCTGGGCTGCCCAAGGGCCAGCCATTCACTCTCTCCTGTTGCCTTTTTATTTCCCTTCAGTGCTTCTCCGGGAAGAAGTCTCCCAGCTCCAGGAGGAGGTCCACTTACTCCGACAGATGAAGGAGATGCTCACGAAAGACCTGGAGGAGACTCACGGTGGCAAGTCGACGGAGATCCTCTCTGCCACGGAGCTCAAGGTCCAGTTGGCCCAGAAAGAACAGGAACTAGCGAGAGCCAAAGAAGCCCTCCAAGGTAAGCCATGGGCTTCCTTTCCCTCTCGTTTTTCCCTACACTGTTGTGCGGACAACTGTCACAGCGCCGTGAAAGTTTACTTTGGTCCTTCGTGAGCTTTTGAATCCAGTGATGGTCAGTGGTTCATGTGTTACCAGGATAGCGAAACAGCTGTAGAATTTTGTCTGAACTTTGCAGGACTTCTCCAAGGCACTACACCTATTTTGGAGCGATAGGGCTGAGCCCTTTGAGTAGCTCCTTTAAAATTCAGTCTAAAACCTGGAACGGATTAATCATGTCCACTGTTTTGGAAGTCTCTGACTACTTCCTTTTGCACTGTACCCAGAACTGAGCCAAAACAACTTCATCTGTGTTGTGCTCTTCTTTGGTTTGGAGAGTTTGGAGAACCCCTTCTCTTTCGACATTGGTTTGTTTTTTCTCTTGGTATGTGAATTATGGGTGTAATTGCCCGATGAGTGAGATAACCTTTTTAAAAATCCTTGGTGGAGACCATTGCAAGATAGTCAGGTTTTTTTCTTTGTTTTGCTTTGAGACATGAAGAGGTGAGCTTGTGTTTTGGGGATCAACATTGATTGTTTGGCTGCCCTTTTGGGGGGGCTTCTGTTGTCATTTTTGTTTGTTTGGGGCCACGCGCTCTCCTTGGGCACATGGCCTAAAGGGGTACAGTCGCTGTCTTGGAGTGATTCGGTCTCTGCAGCTCAGTCTTGGAGGAGATGAGAGAAGGTGAGCTTGTATTTTGAGGAGTCAGGCTTGATTGTTCGGGTGCCCAGTTTAGAATCTTGTGTGTGTGTTTGTGGCCATGTTTCTCCCTGAGCATGTGGTCTAAAGGTGCAAGGCTCCTGCTGAGTCAATAATTTGGTTGGTGGCTGATCTAGCAGTCACTAGCTCTATACAGCAGCTGCCTCATTCTCTGAAGCTCAGTCTCTGAGAAGACAGGAGAAGGAGGGCTTATATTTGGGGTCAGTCCTGAGCGTCTGCTGAGATTTAAAAGAAACATGGGCCATTTCTGCACCTAACTCGTTCCCATTGTCATCCTGTCGCGATCCCAGTAGCGCCTTTGCTGGGATGGGAGCATGACATGAATGCTCCTTTCAGCACCCAGCCAGATCCCTGTGGAAGGGAGCGTTACTGATGCGCGTCTTCCTTCCACAGTGCAACCGGTCTGTTTCCCATGCTGGACTGGGGAAGGAAGCACCTACATTGCACTCCTTCTTTGGAGGTTTTTAAGCAGAGGCTGGATGGCCATCTGTTGGGAATGCTTTGATGGGTGTTCCTGCATAGCAGGGGGTTGGACTGGATGGCCCCTGGGGTCTCTTCCAGCTCTGAGATTCTATGATTCTACCCATTCTGCATGGCCAGCAGTGATGAGAGCATTGTGCAATTGCAGATTTTTTTCCATTAATGGAATATCCCACAATTGTGACAGGTGGGAATGCATTGGCAGCAGGACAACAACGATGTTGTGTGAAAGCACAACTTGGGAACCGCTGCCAACATGTCCTCACTGCAGGGTGGCGACACCGTGGAGAAATGGCCATGTGTAAGAAATTAAAGATGTGGGAAATCACCAAAGAGGAATATGAAGGAGCAGCCAGGACTTGTAGAGGGAAGGTCACATGCGGCCAATTTTTCATCTGTGCAATGGTGAAGGTCGAGGCAACGGCAGGCAATAGGATTACAAAATGGCAGTGCTGGCAAAGGGCAACATTGAATTGGGAAAGGAAAAAGGAAATGGTAGTTGGAAGCGCCAGGCAGAGAGACAAACAGGCGTTGAAATCCCATTGATGTTCAGCAAAGTGGAAAAGGATCCTCCCCCTGCGCACAGAACTCGACAAAGTGTCGGCGAAAAGGAAACCGGTTTTGCAAGTTACTAAGGAAGGTGAGAAACTGGGAGCCAGTGGTTTTGTTTGGTTATCTTTACGGCCATCCCATGGGTGGCAAATCTTGATTCCTCAAATAGGGTTTGTTAATCACAGAAGCCCCACCTGGTGTAGTGGGAGAGCTTGGCTAGAAAGCAGGGCTGGAGGGGAAACCAATAATTTTTGAGGACTACAGCTCCCAGCATGCCCCAGTGGCCTGGCTGATGAACTGCCAGGGAGTGGGAGAGATCGGAACTCAGAGCCTGAAATACCAGAACCAAAAGTCGGAAGTGGGCCCTGGATGTTTATGAGCAAATAAAAAGAACCGCTAACAAATTGTCTCAAACGTCTTCTTCCTATGTGTCAGTGTGCTTTTATTTATTCTTTTTTTTAATTCTTTTTATTATTGAAAAAAGAACAATAAAAATAAAAGGAAAAAAACCCAAATGCATAAAAATACTACAGAATGGCAGAAGTAAATTTCAACAATAAATTCCAATGTGGCACATCGTTTTACTCATTACCCATAACCGTTTCTGTCATTTTGAAATAACTTCTCCCTACCCAGACTTTAGAAGTGATTGTATAATCTCATGAAACTACCCTTCTCGCCTTCTTCCTGTCCTGTTTCCTTGTTCTACCCTGCTATTCTACAATGTAATCGATTATGCCTACTTTACTTAATATTTTCTGCAGAATGTCTTTTACTTGTAAGTTTATTTACACTGACTTGTTTTCAAATTCTATATAGAATTCAATCTATTATACATAATGCTCGTGTAGCAGAATAGATGGCCGTCACCTCTATAGACCCATAAGTGTCCTTGAGACCCTATAAAAATAAGACTACTCATCTTTTGTGTATCTTTATAGTGCATTTTTAGTTATTCTGGATGTCAGTTTTCCAAAAAGTGCCAAGGACCTCATTCTGTCCGTCCACCTCCTGATAGTTAAATGTTTCAGCTTTCTTTGCCTCTTAAAAATCTTCCAGACTTGCAACTCCCACTAGCAGAACCATCAAAGTCTTGTGTTGCAAATGTTCCTTTTCCAAACAAGTGACTTGCTGGGCTACAATTCCCAGAAGCCCCCCTGCCAAGACAGTCGCTGAGGATTCTGGGAAATGTCGCATGAAAAATAGCTCTTCCAACGCTCTGGATAAGACAGGATTTTCTCCGGTGAGGAGCTAGAAATTCAGCAAGGATGTGATGTTTCATAGCAGCCCCAAACCGACAGTCCGGATTGTTCCCATCAATCCAAATTACCTGCACAAGAAAGCGACTCACGGCGGTACTTGCTGGCAGTGAGTGGTCTCTAAATATAGACTTTGAATCCCCCAGTGAACCACATGTAGGCTTCGCTCGGTCTGGTCCCGTTTCCCCAAGATTGCTCAGAGAGGCTGTCAGAAAAATTTCCGACTCCTCTGCTGCAAACGCAAAGTGTGTTTAACAAGCGGGCAGAAGGCAAGAAAGGAAGGGAAAACAGATTGCAATCCGAGGCTCCCAAGGATGCCACACCAGATGTGAGGAAACCTGGAAAAGTTCCTTTTGTAGAGGCAACACCAGAATGCCCCACCCTTGGCTGCAGGACTTAGGCGCTGTCCAAACCAGCGGTGAGTCCATTTCAGGTTTTAGTCTGATCTTTTTTGGGGGGGAGTGTACACAGGTGCACAGGGCACATGGTTGCATATCGTGCATGGTTGTCCATTGTCCATTGCACATGGGCGTGCATTGTGCATTGCACATGAAAGCACACACACATACTGACTTGCACATTGGGTTTCTTGGCTGAGTGGTGCGCTGTTGCCCAGGCTGTGGGTTACATAGTACAACAAATGCATAACCTCGCATGGCAGAGATTTGCTCTACAAAACCCCAATGAGGGCTTGCCGGGTTCCTCAGGCATTTAGATTCAGCAGTGCTTCAGTCCAGGGCCTCCCATGGTGCCCTTTCACATTTGCACACTTGGGCTCAACGTTGGTCAGGTTGTTAGGAAGAGATGCTAATTCTCATTTGGAGCTTGAAGACTCCTGTACTTTGCTGCCTTTGATGAAGACTTTTTTCTTCATCTGAAAAATCTTCAAACTGAACACTGAAATGTTCCTTTTCCTGGAGCCCCTTAAATGGCAGAGATCTGCTGAAGAGGAGATTACTTGTATCGCTGCCTGAATGCAAAACAGGGATTAATCAGCGCCACCTCTGAGATACAGAAAAACACATTTCTGGTGAAGGGTTTTTGATGGTGTGTTTACCATAATGCAAATAATATGATAAGCTTCCCTGCGCTCTCTGTATTCTTGCTGGGATGGAGGAGTTGCAAGAGGGGACATCTCCTAATGGGAGGAAATGTTGCAAATGAACTGGAGAGAAATCGCCTGTTTCGAATCATAGAATCACACCTTCTGTTGGTTAGTTTCAGCCAGAGTAAGCTCATTCAATCAACTGTTGAATGGGGGGATCAATTTTAGGCAAATTCCATTCTTTCGTACCCTACAAACAGTAGGAGTTAGGCCAAAATCCTGTTCTCTGATGGTCTAGAGCAGTGGTTCTCAATCTGTGGGTCCCCAGATGTTCGTGGATTTCAGCTCCCAGAAGCCCCAGCCACTATGGTCAATGCTCAAGGCTTCTGGGAGCTGAAGTCCACGAACATCTGGGGACCCACAGGTTGAGAACCACTGGTCTAGAGTCATGGACTTCATTTCCCAGGGTCCCTGACCATCAGCCATGCTGGCTGGGGCTTCTGTGAGTTGAAGTCCAAAATATCTGAAGGACCAGAGTTTGAGAATCAGTGCTGTGGAGGACAAGATCTAACAGGACTTAGTTCCATCTGAACATTAGGAAGAACTTCCTGATGGTAGGAGCAGTTTGACAGTGGAATCCAGACTGTGGCAGAGTCTCCTTCTTTGGAGGTATTTAAACATGGATGGATGACCATCTCCCGGCAATGCTTTGGTGGTGTCTCCCTGCATGGCAGAAGGGGGTTGGACTGGATGGCCCTTGGGGTGTCTTCCAACCACACGGAAGAGAAGGAGGTGAGAGATGCCCTTCCCGGTAGGCTCAGGAAAAAGCAAACTGCCGCAGCCTCTCGTGGCTTGTGTGTCCTTCCTTGTTAATAATTTTAGCAGTCTTGACCTCAGTCTGATGTTCTTTGGCCACATGTTTTCTGGTTTCTAATTTCTGAGATGTTGGAGGATGCAAAATCCCTCAGATGGGTCTGTCGGGAAATGACACGTCGTCCCTTCCACTCAACCAAAATGGCAGCCGTGCTACTACAGAATGTCCCTCTACTACTCCTGAGGATTTAAAGACGGGGCGGTAGAGCCCTCCAGGGTCCAGAACATGCCCACCGTTCAGGACGAGCACAATCGAACAAACTTTACGATCATTGCAGGGGTCCTTGGTCTGATCCATCCCATCCCCTTCCATTCTTCCATTAACCGTTCTCTTCTAGCAACAGCTGTTAATCTGCTCCTGTAATTGTTCGATTGTGTCTAATGTTTGTAGCCGTTTCTATTAATTTTCTCATTAAACCCACAGAAGGGAGGGGATTTTCTCATCCTAATAGATCCCCCCCCCCTTTATACTTCAGAACTAATCACATTTGGAAGGGAAGGAAGAGAATCGTCTTTTGTTAGAGAAATCCAAGTTATAATAATTTCAGTGTTTTTACACACGTGCAACCCTCTGAAATGAAAAATGGGAATTAATGGCGCGGTATCTATCCCCACCCCTATTTTACTATTTATTAAGGATAAGCTCTCGGTCTGAATTCAAGTAATTAGGCCTCTCGTTTAGATGGAACTATTGAAGAGAGCTCACTCCATAAAACATGTCTGTTAATTTGAGCCGGACTGAGATCTTAATAAATTAAATCAACCGGGACCATTTGTTGATGTCCCAAGTCAAATTTCCAAATGGAGAAAAAGGCTGCCAATCCTAAACCGCAGGATATATTCATGTTGGCTGAAATGGCGTGACTTTTCAGGGTGGAAATGGGGAGGTGGGGGTTGAAAAAAATTACAGCTAATGGAAGCAGAATTAGTCATAGCTCATAGACGTGTAGATATACATAGTAATATGTATGCAGGTATACGTTCCTTACTCATTGGAGCTCTGTGGGATCTTGATAGAGGCCAGTTTGGATGGAAAAAATGGTTTGGGGGCATCTGTTGATAAATGGTGATGACATCAACCAAACCAAATCCCTATAAGTTTGCAATTTTTCAGTATAGACGGAGCAAAAATCCCCCCCCACGAAAAAATGTGAGATTTGTCTTCTCAATCCATGTGGGTGCCCAAAAGCAAAACAAAATGATACCTATTCTAAGTGGAATCTTTCTTCGGTACTGATAAGAAGGCTCTATCAGGTGGGCTTTCATCTCCCTGCCATGCTTCAGGTAGTCGCTTTTCCTTGAGAGTCCACAACTGCCATTGAATCCAGCCTAATTTTGCCATGCGAGAACACACACTCAAAAGCACCCCAGCAAATGGTCATCCAGCCTCTGCTTAAAAACCTCCAAAGAACGAGACTCCAGCACACTCCCAGGTAGCATCTTGCACTGTCAAACGGCTCTTAGTGTCAGGAAATTCTTCTTGATGTTTAGATGGAATCTCTTTTCCTGTAGTTTACATCCATTGCTCCATGTCCTAGTCTCTGGACCAGCAGAAAACAAGCTGCCTCCATCATCAATATGACATACATTCCAATATTTCAACATGGCCATCATCTGGCCTCTTAACCTTCTTTTCATCAGGCTGCCAAGAAGTTCCTTCCAAGGTTGAGTGGAAATCTACTGTTCTGTACCTTCGAACCGTTAGAACAGATGTTACTAATGAAGTGGTGTTGTTAAACCACTGTGTAACTCAGTGAGTATTCAGTTACACTCTGTATGCTCAATGTAGGATCTCAGCCAGTTACTTTTATCATGGAAGCTTGTCAATTCCTCAGCAAGCTGTCTCAGTCGGTCTGACAACCCGTCTCACTGTGAACAAGGAAATTTCCAGATAATGCACTCTTTGCCTGCCCAGTCTATACCAGCGGAGCTGCAAAATCCCAGACTTAGAATCTGGCCTGCAAGGTTTCCAAACAGTGATTGCAAAACCCGAACACCCAAACTGGTCCCTGGGCCAAATGTTTTATCCAAACACCCTCTGGTTGGCATCTCATGAGCGCCCCAGTTCTTTACAGGCTTGCTAATTAGACAGAAAAAAGGGTCTGTTTCTATGGATTACCAGCCACTGAATAGAATTCATTGCCGGGATGCTGTTGCTACAAGCCTGGAGGAATCTGCATACAAATTAAGGGGGTTTTTTTGCTCAGAGGTTTTTGATATTCAGAAGAAGTTTTCTTTTTCTACTTGGGGGGAAAAGAATGGAGAGAGAGAAGAAAAGATCTTCCTTTAAAAAAATAGGTTCTACCTCTGGTTGTTAACGGAGAAAGCAGAAAGAAACCAGAATGATTAAGGCTCCAGATTTAAAGAGGGCTTGAGTTAGGAGCTGGAAGTAAGTTAAACGTATTCAGAGGTGCATCTGAATTTCTCTTCATATCGAAACCATAGTCGGGGGACTGAAAGAGTGTGCTCCAACACCAAGTTAAGTTGGTGGGTATACATAACATCACAGATCAGGATACAATTTGCCCCCACCTCACTCCACAGGATTGGTGCCCTTACTACACAGTTTAGTATGAAAACTACAAACTGCATTTGTGCATGCAGAGGTTGCAGTAAGGGAGGGTCCACTGTATATTTAACTTAGTAGCTGATGCAGGATTCTGACGAGTAAGAATAGAATCATAGAATTGTAGAGTTGGAAGAGATATTAAGGGCCATCCAGAAGGGCCTTCTGTCATGAAGACACCATCAAAGCACTCCTGACAGACGGCCATCCAGCCTCTGTTTAAAAACCCCCAAAGAAGGAGACTCTGTCACACTCCCCAGCAGCAGCATATTCCACTGCCAAACTCCTCTTACCATCAGGAAGTTCTTCCTAATGTTTAGATAGAATCCCTGTTCCTGCAGCTTGAATCCATTGCTCCGTGTCCTAGTCTCTGGAGCAGCAGAAAACAAGCTTGCTCCATCGTACATGTGACATCCCTTCAAACATTTGAGCACAGCTATCATGCCACCCCTTAACCTTCTCTTCTTGAGGCTAAACATACCCAGCGCCTAAAGCTGCCCCTCATAGGGCTTCGTGGTTTCCAAGATGCTGAATAACACTGAGATCTCTGTGGCACCCCATGAGTCACTTCTTTCCAGGATGAAGAGGAGCCATTAGTGAGCACCCTTTGGGTCTGGTCAGTCAACCAGTTACAAATCCACCCAAGAATAGTATTATCTATTCCGCATTACTAGCTTGTTTGCAAGGATATCATGGGGGACCTTGTCGAAGGACCTTACTGAAGTCAAGATGCATAATGTTCATAATTTGGTTGGCCCTTACAGAACCCAGAAAAATGGACCCATGGAAGGATTTCCACCACAGAAGCCCAATGTGGCTTCCCAGCTCCTATGATGACTATTTGTTTCCTTACCTCAACCTCCTCCAACTTTTTTCCCCCTTCTGTCAAAGGATGATAGCCTCAGTTGCAAACATTCTGGGCGGTGATAAGAAAAGATCCCTGCTTCAGCAGTTCCCGGCTGGACAGGATCTAAATTGCTAAGCAAGTGTCGGTGACAGCCCATTTAACCAGACCACCATGTGAAGTGGATAATTTATAGGGTGCCTTTCAAATTTGTTTAGGGGGCCCCAGCTGCCTCCCTCCCCCCTTCACAAACAGCCTCATTTCCTCCTTCCTGACAAATCTGACCCTTCTTTCACTTGGTTAATATGCATAAGAAATTTGCTGTCGATTGCAGCACTTCTGCATGAAGGCACGACATGGTTGCAGGGAAGGCTGTTGGGATCCCTGGTTGCAACAGGGCAAATGCATTGCATTAGAATGCCATCCCTTGGTCATCCATGCACTTAATGCATGCTCAGAGAAACAACAACGTGGCTTTGTTTGCACTGGCATTGGTGGAGACGTGGGGAAGAACCAGAGGTTGAGGAAGTTCTCTTTTGCAGAAATCCAGTTGTTAGCTGCATTAGAATTGTGGAATTGATGGAAACTCAGCAGCTAAAATGAGACCTTGGGGTACGAGCCTATGCTGGCTGGGGATTCTGGGCCTTGCAGTCCACACAAATAACAGGAAAAGCCTTGTGCTCACGCTGTACAAAAGCTGGTTCATGTTGTGTTGGGCTACTTTTTGCGATTTGCCGTTTACAAGCTGTGCCCAACAACAAGGTGTTATGATACATCCTCACCTCCTTAACAGAGATGCTCTGGTCCAGGGTTAAAATCAGCCAGCCGTGTCTGCTCTTAAGCCATGCCATTCCATCCTCCCCCTGCCAAAAATAAAAAATTATACGCAACATTACGTAGCTAGTAAGCATGTTCAGCCTTCACTGAGCAGTTGTGGGGAGCCTTTTCCAGAGTCATCCAGTTGGTCCTGCTTTAAAAAGTGTTTGGTATATCTGCAAACCCTGGAATTCCCTCTAGAAGTGGGCAAAGTATAGGCTGTGGCAGCCAAAGCGTGATTTCATTGGACCAGTGGAATCTGTGCTAATTGTTGAATCTCCATGTTCCTCCAACAATTGGACTAGAGATGCTAAAATTCCAATCAGAACCATTGATTTCAGTGGCTCTGCTCTAGTTTGGGCTAAAATTGGATGATCTATAGTATTAGATTGGGGTGGGGTTGGTGATTCCCATGTTGGGGAAACGGTGGGTCTATTCCAGGTCTGAATATCTTTAATGGAGCTATCCAAGGTGCTGAATGTATTTTGGTGGGGGGTTTCAGGAACATGGATAGCTCCTTAGACATGCGCGCTAAAGCCTGAAGTGGAGTCACCACCCCACTGCCTTAGAAATCATGCGGCCATGCAGATCCTGTTGGGCTGCAGCATCCAGCATTCCTCACGCTTACCGAGGCTATTGGGACCTGCAGTCCAACAACTTCTAGAGGGCCGTATGATTCCCAACCACGTCTTTGACCGTGGGGCCTCTCCTCCTAGAGCTGATGAGATAGGAGGTGGTTGTTTACGTGAGAAGAAGTTATTTAAGCAGATTGCATGAAATGCTTGGCATATTTACGGCCACAGAGAAGCAACACCACTATGCCTTGCTGATCAAGCGCATTTGTCACCAGCACAAAAATAACATAGAAGCCTCTACCCCATTCTCCCATGTTCCCCTTTCCATTTTTCATCTCCATCCCCCTCGTGTCTGCTCTCCTCCGTTGCTTCCCCTCCCCGAACCCATCCCATCGGGCTTGATGTTAAATGAGCTAATTTAAAATCAGATGTTTAAATTATGGAGGCGCACCGTGCATCGTTTTGATGGGACTCGTCATTCTTTCTTTCTTGCCTCTGTTGTCCGTGGCAGGCTTTCAATGTGCAGAATTACCTCCAGGTAGCTCAAAATGCCGGAACAAAAACCCCATTATAGAATGCGAGCTCGCTGTCCTAATTTGAACATGATTTAACACTCAAGGGTGGAGAACGGTAAAATCAAATGCGTCAGCTGTTTTCTCTTTTTTTCCTAGAGCCCGTTTGCTGTTCTGTTTTGTCATCCATTTCCCTCCAAATCATCCCCGGACTATTTCTTTGCTTGCATCCAGGGCATGCAGCTTGGAAAAATTACTTTGGAGAATTGCAATTCTCCGTTTCCCAGGTCAGGACTTTTCCAGGCACCGTGAGACTTACTTCTGACTCAGCACACACGTGAATAGGCTGCATGACAGTTTTCACTTGTGACTCCAAAGTTTTTCTTTTCCCGTGTCCGCTTGCAAAGGAAAGTAATTGGTGCCAGTAAGGCCTAAACATATTATGGCACCAGATCCCATCTGATCTTGGAAACTAAGCAGTGTCAGCCCTGGTTAGTGCTTGGATGGGAGACAGCTAACAAATACTGGCCTAAAGCCAAAATAATAGCTTTGGGCTATATTTCAGAGGAAGGAGCTGGCAAAAACCACCTCTGACTATTCTTGCCTAAGAAAACCCTGTGAAATTCATGTTGTCACCATCAGCCAACCTGAAAGCAAATGCACACGATCTTGAGCCTACCCAAGTTTTAAGATCTTAGGAGGGCTATTTCTCAGCCCCACCACCATCACAGGTACATCTGGAAGGACTCAGGATGGAACCTTCTTGGTGGCTGCTCCCAGACTATGAAATTCTCTCCCAAGAGAGGCTCGCTTGGCCCCATCTCTGCTCTCTTTGTGCTGGAAGGCAAAGACCTACTTATTTAAATAGGCCTTCAGCTTTTAACTGGCTGAGGTGGTGCAACAGATGTGCTGGCTGTATAAGAGGTTTTAATGCATTTTTAGCTGTTCTAGATGTTTTTAAGTGGATTGCATTTTAATAGAATCATAGAGCTGGAAAAGAGCACGAGGGCCATCGAGTCAAACCCCATTCTGCCATGCAGGAGCATAAAGGCAGAGCATCCCCAGCAAATGGCCACTCTGTTTAAAAACCTCCAAAGAGGGAAGGCAGCATATTCCACTGCTAAACAGCTCTTACTGTCAGGAAGCTCTTTCTGATGTTTAGGTGAAATCTCTTTTCCTGTAGTTTGAATCCATTGCTCTGTGTCCTAGTCTCTGGAGCAGCAGAAAATAAGCTTGCTCCATCTTCAACATGACATCCCTTCAAATATTTAAACATAGCTATCATGTCACCTTTTAACATTCTTCTCATCAGGCTAAACATACCTAGCTCCTTAAGCCATTCCTTCATAGGGCATGGTTTTCAGACCCTTCACCATTTTGGTCGCCGTCATCTGGACGTAGTCCAGCTTGTCAACATCCTTCTTGAAATGAGGTGTCCAGAACTGGACACAGGATTCCAAGTGAGGTCTAAACCAAAGCAGAAAAAGGAAGTAATAGTACATTATATTTATATTGAGTATACTTTTTAATACTTTAAAAATAATAACACCATGGCGTCTTCTTGCACTGGCATTCTCTGGGCAGAGAAGTATTCCCCAGGTGCAACTCACAGACGGAGCAATATGGCCTCTTGGGCCAGCAAACATTAACAGCTCTGCTTTTGACCATCTAAGACTGAACCAAGACTGAAGCCTTCATCCTTATGGATGAATTCTCTCAGGTCTGTCCATTTCTGCTTTTACTCTTCTGCAATCAGTTTAACATTTGGACATCCTTAATAGCAGCAACATCTTACAAGCCATTAGCCGGCTGATGTTTAAAGAGGGATTGCTGTTTGGGGCCTTGACATTTCAGCTGCTATTTTAATCCCATCTAATAGTACTCTTTCCTTGCACAGCATTCTCTTCCTTACTATTATGTTGTCGTTCTCTACCCCCGAAGAAACCTCCAAGCTGCGGCGAAGTTGACATTTAATAATAAGAAGCAAGGGGCCGCCCAACACTTTTCATTCTTGATACTGTATATATTTTAATCGGGGTTTAGCTGCGAGCGCTCTGATTTAATTGCCAGCAAAGAGGCAGGTGGGCCGGTGACCGATTGCAGGTTGCAATTTCTTCCCTCGAATTGCTAAAGAATGCTTTCGCGGCAAATGGAGGTGCAGAGCGCGGCAATACAACACCGGCCTTTGAAAGGTGGACATGATGAGAGACCACAACGAGATTGGCTTGGATGCACGCCGGTAGTGGTTTTTAATCCCATTGCTGCTTGCACATGGGCAGTGAAGGACAATTTCTAGCAAACATCAGCGGCCAAGAATCTGTGTCGCCTTGGAATGCTGAATGCTTTTCCTGGGGGACAGATTGTTCTCCATGGAAGTGTGGGAGCCATCTTTGCCCATGCAAGGGTTTCCAGGTCCCAAGACTTTGGCTCTTGGTTCCAAACCAGCATGTTTCATAGAATCAGAGAACTGTAGGACCACAAGGGCCATCTTGTTCCAATCCCTTGCCATGCAGGAATAAATGATGAGACCACTCCTGGAAGATGCCCGTCCAACCTCCGAGAACCTCCAGTGCAATCTGTTCCAGTGCTCAATGAGTAGAAAAGTTCTGCCCCAGGTTTAGATGGAATAGCAGAATAGACCCGTTGCATCAATGGGATTTCCCTGTGTGTTGACTCAACCCTATTTTTGTTGGGACTAATTCTTGAGTGGGCATCATGCAGCCCATCATCTGCATGAACCTCATTTTTAGGAATCCTGAAGCCTCCCAGCAGTCTCTCAATACCTACAAAACCCCCATTTTTTTTCAAAAAAATGGTTGATTTTTTTAGACAATTTTCCCCAAAATCACACATAACCCCCGCAGCACTGCAATACTCCCACTCAATTCTAACAAGCACTCTGACTCCTGTACTGCCACCTCCATTGTCCTCTGTAGCCCTTTTCAAAAAGGCAACAGGAAGTGATATGACATCACTTCCTGTTGCCATTTTGAGAGGGGCTGCAAAGGAAATCAGGTTTATTTGTGGGGTATATGGCCTATGCTTGGCCCCAGCCCCACATACATACCTCTCCCTGGACTAATGAACAAGATCCAGATTTGTGCGTTTTGGCTGCGTACCAACCAAAAAAATGAAACAACAGGATGACAGGAAGCCCTGATCTTTTTGCTCTCACTTGCAGAAGAAAAACTTTGCAGCTGTTGGCAATTATTTCGGCGGGCTGTCTTGGCATGGCTGGAGAAATTTCCAAATATTCTTTCGGCACCTTCTTCAGTTTCTTGCATGCTGGAAAAAAAAATAATAATAATCTGTGTCCCAGCTAAGCCAGCCTGCTTGAAATGTGGAACATCTCGGTGTGTGCCAGCTACTTGGCTCTATGGAAACTGACAAGGGACCTCATTAAATGGTGGCAAACTCAAAGGCAAAGCCAGTTCCGTGCATTTAACAAGCCACGGCCAATGCAATGGTCCAGAGCGTCACAGCAGGGGGTTGTCTTGAAGAAGGGGCTTCTGTTTCTCCATTCTTGCTGCAGAAATCATGATGGCTGGGGTAGGAATGCATTTCCAGGCTCCTTCAATCAAAGTCGGAAAGGAAAGATAACTGATGCCTGGGAAAGTTGGGCCAGATTGCTTGTCGTCATGGAGACAGCATGCTGTATATTTTTTTTTTCTTCTCCACTGTTTTTTCAAGCAAACATTGCCAACGGGTCCGCATTTCTGCTCTCATAGAAATAATAGAAAGGAAGGAGAAAGGAACGGAGAGACTGAAAGCCGAGATAATGCAAGGAGAATAAAACCGCTGGAAATAAATAGACACGACTTGACTTTGTCTGGCTTGTTGGTTCTGCTTGTGGAACCGGAGGTTTCTGGAGGAAGATTCTGAAAATGAAATGTGGCAGGAAGAGAACCAGAGGTTGGAGATCATGAAAGTGTAGAATCGTAGAGCCAGAAGGAGCCTCCGGGGCAATCGAGGCCAACCTCCTACCACTGCAGGAATCCACGTTTAAAGCATCCCCGAGAGATAGCTATTCAGCCTCTGTTTAAATGCCTCCATCAGAAAAGGGTCCTTCACCCGTGGAAGGAGAATCGCAGAACCTTAGAGTTGGAAGAGACCCCAGGGGCCACCCATCCAACCCCATTCTGCCCTCCCCATAGATGGCCATCCAGCCTCTGGTTAAAAACCTACAGAGAAGGAGACTCCACCACACTCCCAGGCTGCTTGTTCCAATGTTGAACAGCAATTTTAGGAAAGACATTTTTTCCTAATTTTCAAGTAGAATCTCTTTTCTTGCAACTTGAATCCACCGGTCCCTGTTTTAGTTCCCCAGAGCAGCAGGAAACAAGCTAACACCACTTTCTATGACATTTGGAGAGGGGAAGATGTTTAAAGATGGCTATCAAGCACCTCTTGGTCTTCTGTTCGTCATATTAAACATGAGATGAGATAGCATTGGGATGCATGTTTGCATCACAATGTAGGGAACATGGAGTTGAGGCATTACTGGCATAGAATCATAGGGTTGGAAGAGACCACAAGGACTATGGAGTCCAGCCCCGTTGTGCCATGCAGGGATGCACCATCAAAGCATTCCTGACAGATGGTAGAGTGGGATTGGACTCAGTGGCCCTTGGGGTCTCTTCCAGTGCTATGATTTTACAATTCTACGACTGTCCCCATAGACACTCCCATTGAGGAGCAACCAAAAATACAGGCAAAACCATTGTTTCAGGTCACCAAAACAGTTCTAGGAGCGTTCATCTCCATTGGGAGCAGGTCTTTTGTAAAGTTAATGGCCCTTGAGGAAAGCAGCAGTGCATTGCCAGGTTTTGTATCCTCCATCCAGTTGCAGGAGATTGTCAACATCCGTTGGCAAATGTCTTTGCTCTATACATACAGCTCTTTCTGGCCCAAGGCAGATACCGTAGCACTGTAGCTGTGGCGATGCAATGAGCTGATCCATCATGTTCATAATCACCCGGGACAAACGGCTATTAAGCCAGCTTTAGGAAATGTCCTGTTTATTCCGTAGAGCTCATCAATAATAGAATGTCAGGTAGAGACTTTGTGCGATCTGTCTGCAGAGCAAGATCCTCCTGGAATGTTTGGTTTGCTGGCAATTCATTCTCTGTAGGAAAAGTGGCTTAGCTTAAGATGGGATTTTTTTGAAAAACGAAAATAGGAAATAAAAATTGGTGCCTCCTGGGCACGAACGACACACTGATGTGCGGCACACCTGGCATGAAAGGAATTGCCGGAGAACAAGGAACTCCACCTCGGAAGGCAAGGAACCGGTTGATTCGGGAGGTGAGGAAATGGAAGGCCATGGGCTCCCTCTACGGGCTACCAGGGGAAAGACATCATGAATTCCAACGAGAATAGACGGGAGCTGGTGGAGATAGTATGACATCATACGCTTCTGATGTCATGCAAGGGTGTAGCTATGGGGGAGGGCAAAATCAGGGCACAAGCATCCCGTCTCTAAATTTCTAGAATTGCAGAAACTGAGACACCAATAATTGATCGCACCTAGGACACTTCTGTGAGCTGTGTTTGCAATTCCCTTGGTATCTTTGGTTGCCCCTTTTCTTTGGAAACCTATAATGCATTTCTGAAGGCATAAATGAAGTTTGAAGGTACAGCAGTGCTAGGAATTTGGGTTACTGAAGGGTCATTTCTTATTTGGGGGCCAATGTCCTCCTTTGGCCCTTCCTCCCCGTCACTACCCGGAAGGAAGAAGCAAAGAGATAGCAGAACTTTAAAGATCAGCTGTAAAACAGCAGCAGTAAAATGACAACATAAGTAGCAAGCAAAGCCTTTATGCAATTTTTGTTTCAACTGCAAAATGATCAAATTTGCAATTTTCGATTGAAAAATGATCAAATATGCAATTGCAAAATGATCAGATTTGCAGTTTCCAATTGCAAAATTATCAAATTTTGATCAAGGTATTTTTTTAAAAAAATGGCAAAAGAAAAATTTAAAAAGCATTAGGTTGTAAGACGGTGGAATTCCCTTCCACAAGAGGTTCATTTGGTCCCCTTTCTGCTCTCCTTTTACTGACACGCAAAAGCCTTTTTTTATTTAAACAGACATTTGAGGGTTACAAGGTTGTAGGGAGTCTTCTTATAGCGTGTGTGCTATATTTTTTGTCTTTACTGTTCTGGAATTTAAATTTTATCATCATCTTCTTTTAGCTTTGCTGTAAATTGCCTTGAGTCTCATAAATACATAAATATTTTTATCTCTTATGCTAGAAAGGTATAGCCAGGGTGGGAATTATGTAGTCCTTTGGGTGCTGTGGGACTGCAAATCCCATCTGTGCTAGCCAGCGTATCCAAGAATAGTGGAGTTGAAATCCAGCAACTATTCTCATCTTCCTTTTATGATCATGGCCTAAGAATAGCAATTTTTATACTAGGTGAAGTAAAAGTTTGAATTCTCCCAGTTTTTCTCCTTAAAATAGCAAAAGAGAGCAAATAAGGGAAAAGGATTCTTGCAGCACTTTTCAATGTTTCTCAGTGATCTCTATGAATTTTAGGGAGATGTTGGGAACTAAGGTAATCTTCTATACTGTCAGAATTATTGATATGGTGTGCATTGTATAAATTTAGAAAATAATTACGAAAAAATTTTGGTATCTCCTTCACCTCTGTAATTCTCCGATCACCATCTTTGACTTCCGAAATTGTTCAGTTTTTTTTCTTTTCTTTCCAAATTTTATATGCTAACCCGTGGCCGGGTTTATTAGCATGGTCAAAATAGTTTTGTTTAACATAACCGCATCTTCTTTCTACTTCTTCAATTGCAATCATGGGCAATTGTTTTTGCAATATTTTTAGGGGGATTTTTCTTCAGCTCCATTTCTGAATCTTTAATTTTCCCAAATCTATCAATATTCTTCCTCTGTTTCTTTTTTCCATTCTGCAGATTTATGTATGAGAATTCCTCTCATTACCTCTTGACTGTGTCCCATACCATTGATACATCAACTTCATTATCCAAATTAACCTTAAAGAATACTAGCAGCTCCTTTAAGACTAGCTGCGTTATTTTCTAGGATGCAGTTTCACAGATATCAATCCTTCCTATGCAATGCACGGTGATATTAAAACTTGGGTTATTAAGCCTATTTACACAGTTCCAGGAATGAGATAGACTATAATAAGATCCAGAAAGATGCAAAGCATGACCTTCTTTGCAAAATGCAATAACGAAATTGGTAATTTGAGGGTTTTTTTTTAAAGCCTAGTTTCTTTCTGTCTCTCCAGCAGCTAAATAATTCTCACCCGATCTTCTTTCTTACTTTCTTTCTTTCTTTCCAGCCATGAAAGCTGACCGGAAACGTTTGAAAGGGGAGAAGACTGACCTGGTGAGCCAAATGCAGCAGCTCTATGCCACGTTGGAGAGCCGGGAAGAGCAACTACGGGACTTCATCCGGAACTACGAACAACACAGAAAAGTAAGGATGGGGGACCTGGGTTTACCACTGGCAGCAATCTTTGTTTGCTTGTTTAATTAAAATATTTATATCCCAGCTTTTATCTAAAGAGAGAGTAGGTTGGATTAGAACAGGGTTCAAATTCCTATTCAGCTTTGAAACCCCCCTGGGTGACCTTGAACCGGCCATATTATTTCACATTATCTGTCAGAGGAGGGTACCCCACAATGGGAGCGCCCCAGAAGAGAACCTCCGGTGTTCAGGGTGGCCATGGAGGAGCCAAAGCTAGTGATGGAAGCTTGAGTCAATTGACTGTTGCTTTCTGGACCCTTTGCCCAACCAACAGGAAAGCGAAGATGTCGTCAAAGCACTGGCGAAAGAGAAAGACCTGCTGGAGAGGGAAAAGTGGGAGTTGCGCCGGCAAGCCAAAGAGGCCACGGATCACGCCAGCGCTCTCCGTTCGCAGCTGGACCTGAAGGACAACCGGATGAAGGAGCTGGAGGCCGAGCTAGCCATGGTGAGTGTTCCTCGGGTCCCATGCCTTTGGGGGTCCCTCTCAAGCTGCCTGTTCCTTCCTTGGATCCCCAGAGCTGTAGAATCACCAAGAGCTGAAGAGATTTCCAAGGCAATTTAGTTCAGCCCCTGCCAAAGCAGGAAGTCCTTTGCTGCAGCATGCTCACCTATTGACCGTTCACTTAAAAACCTTGGCTGGAATTGACTTTTCAGTAGAGTTGCACATCTGTGACTGATTTGTATTTGTGGTCGCTATGTATTCACTGCTGCCACAGTTGTAAAAGTCCCCCAGTCCTGCCTTACCAGAGAGCAGCTGCTTCAAGCAACGGAAGTCTGTTCTCCTATAGATGAGGTTGGAGCAGACTGGCATTTCCATTCCACTCTTGCCAGCGATCGCTGGTGCAAGGAGGAATTGCAGCAGAGATCCTGCTTCCGATTGTCACATCAGGGCTTGCCGGACAGAGGGAGATAGAAACCTGAGTCTGCTGCACCCTGATTGACAAAGGAACAGATCTCTGTTGTTTGCAGCACCTTCTGCCGAGTAAAACAGGACCGGGGGAGTCAAGCCAGAGAATGATACTTTGTTAAGTATACTTAGATAACTACACGTAACTTAGTAGCTGATCTGGGATCTTGGCCAAAGCAGTCTGAGCCATGGTTGAAAGGGACCGTGCTCTGCACCCCGGGCTAGCAGCCTCTCTTATTTCGATGTTGCATGTGTTAATTGACTAGACATAATTATTTAAATTTGTTTTGAGAAATGCGTAAGTAAAGCATTGGGGGAATTTTTTGGAAATAGCAACTGTTGTGGTAACTAGCTGCTTTGGGGATGCCAGATATAACTGATTACATTTTAAAAGTTAAATTCCCAGGTTCTGGCTGGCACACATGATGCATATAATATCGGCGCTTATAATAAATAGAGCCTTTGGGGTATGTAAATGTTCAACTGCTTCATCATTGCAAGTGAGAATCATTTCCGCAGTGTTCTCCCCGCTACAGAGAAAAATGAATATGTCTGCACAGATCTTCCCCAGTACTCTCACATCCTGAAGTGTTTTGGGAAATCATTCTGCAAAGATATTCACATGCTTATCTTGTGTGAGAATTCTGCACAGAAGGAGCCTGCTGTTTCCAGATAGACTTTTTTTATTTTCTGGTTGAAGACTGGCATTTTCTGTGCTAAAAGACAACATTTTTGCTTCCTCCACAAAAAGAAAAAATCTATTGCAAATGCTAGCAATTTTGGACAAAAATAAGTCCTGTGGCTATAATCTTTTGTGCTGTTTTTGCTGTTTTCTGTGCAAGATTTTTCGTTTGTTTGTTTGTGCAAGTTTGTATAGAAAATAGTAGCTATGCACAAACAGGAAACCCTCACATAGCCACCCATATGAAAACAATGCGGCGAGCTTGCACACGCACACACACCACCATTGTCACACAAAAAATGCACATGTATTTGTGCACAGAATAATCTCCCAAAAAGATTCCAGGAGAAATTGCAGAAAACTCTTGCCATTGTGTTATTCTTCCCAGCAGGGTTTCTCGAGTCTTGAGAACCCTTCTTTTTGTCCAGGAAACAAATAAGGGCAATTTTTTTCCCATAACTAGTGCCTATAATATTTGGTTATTTTCTTTCCATAACTAGGGCTTATAATATTTGGTCTGAGTAATACTGGAGCGTAGAATGAATGATGCCTATAAAAAGTACCTAGAATATTGGGGCGATCTAATAAAGGCTGCCTGTAATCCTAGGGGGAGTAATGAAGTGTGCCTGTAATATTGGGGTGTATAATAAATGGTCCCTGTAATATTGGGGCATGGACCGAATAATGCCTGTACAATTGTGGTGACATGTAATAAATAGTGGCTATAATATTGGGGTGTATAATAATAGGTGGGTGTAATATTGGGGTATATTATAAACACTGTGACATATTAGAAAAGGTACCTGTAATATAGGCCATTTCCGCACTAGACTGTTATAGCACTATGATTCCACTTGCAACATCCTATGGAATCCTGGGGTTTGCAGTTTCGGGAGGGGCCGCGTGGCCCCTCCCGAAACTGCAAACCCCAGGATTCCATAGGATGTTGCAAGTGGAATCATAGCGCTATAACAGTCTTATGCAGAAATGGCCATAGAGATGTCTAATAAAGGTCTCCCACAATATTGGGGTGCCTAACATGGGGGGAATAGAGGGAATATAATAATTAAGCACCCAGGCATTCACGAGGTGTGCAGGATGCGTGACCCTCTCTTGTGTTCCTCTTTGTCATCTGTTTAGGCAAAGCAGTCCTTAGCGACCCTGACAAAGGACGTCCCCAAGCGGCATTCGCTCGCCATGCCCGGCGAAACGGTGCTCAACGGCAATCAAGAATGGGTGATGCAGGCCGACCTCCCGCTCACGGCCGCCATCCGACAGAGCCAGCAGACGCTCTACCACGCCCACCCGCAACACACAGTGGACCGGCAAGGTGAGCCCCCGCGGGTCCTGCGGTTCCAAGAACAGCCGACTTCGATGGGTCCGCGATCCATTTTTCTGCGCCTGGTGATCCCCCAGGGACTGCACAAGCTGTAACATCCGTCCCAAGTTTCATTTTGAAAAATATTGTTCAAAACTTTTGGTGAAAATATGTAGTATTTTTCAAAAATCAAACACTTTCAATATTTTTCTATTGTTTTGCAAAAATTTCAAAAAAATTTTTTGAAAAATTGTATTGCAATGTTATATTATGCAGGGGAGTTTTCAAGCAATTTAAAAGGTGATGGGTGATCTTGGAGGCTTCCAAGAGGCATAATTCACCTTGTTCTTGCCAGAAAAAGGAGGTAGGGGGTACAAGAGCAACTTGGTAGCCATATGCAACCAGAGTTTGCCCAGGCCTGCCCTATACATTGATGCAGGTGATCAGTACTCTATGTAGTATCACAAGACAGCTAGAGAGCAATGCAGTAGACCAGGAATAGGCAAAGTTTGACCTGTGGAAATCTGCAGACCTAGAACTCCAATTTTTGTGATCCTCTAAGACTCTGACTCAACCCTGTTTTTTTTTTTTAAAAAAAAGGGCTAATTTTGGCTAATTTTGTCCCAAACTCACACAGAAAGCCCCCAAGGAGACACATACTCCACAACATGTACTTCCTATTCTACACCCAAATTTTCTTATTTTGTATTGCAGGCCCTCTCGAAATGGGAACAGGAAGTGGTGCCCCATCCCTCTGGGAACCCATTTGAACGTTGCCCCTGGGGGAGCTTCTTACTGCATTTCCTGCCCCTCTGTTGCTGCTTCCGGCAACATGAGAACGTGATGGAGAGACTCACCTCCCTGTCTCTGTTCCTTGCTTTTCCAGCGGTCCGAGTCAGCCCGTGCCACTCCCGGCAGCCTTCCATCATCTCCGACGCCTCGGCGGCAGAAGGGGACCGGTCGTCCACACCGAGCGACATCAACTCGCCACGGCACCGAACGCATTCGCTCTGCAATGTAAGGCGCCTCTGCAGGTCATTGGCTGTTCCTAACACGGTTCTCTTCTCTTTCTAACACGCTTGCCTGCTTTGCTAGTTTGCTTCTCCCACCGAATCTGGGAGGGGAGGGGGCTGCCTGGCTGCTTACTGGCTGCTGCTGCTGCTGCTTGTGGATATGCACAGTTTTGAAAGGGGAAATGTTATTTGCAACAAAATGTTGCAGCCTAAGACACCTGACCTTGGAGGAACGTCCCACTATATTCTGCACTGACTTCATCTGGAATACTTCGTCCGGTTCTGGGCACCTCACTGGAAGAAGGATACTGACAAGCTGGGACAGATTCAGAAAAGGGTAACTAGGGTGATAAGAAGTATGGAGAACAAACCATGTGCAGAAAGATTGAAGGAATTTGGGCACATTCACCTTGATGGAACCAATGGCTAAGAGGGGAGGTGGAGTCTCTCTCTTTGGACATCTTCCAAAAGAGGCTAGATGGCTTCTTGCTGGGGATAGTCTAGCTGGGGTCCCTGCATTTGAGCAGGAGCTGAGGGGCTAGGCACCCCCCAACTCTATAATTCTATGTACAGGCTTTAAAACTGAGCAACAGTATCAATCTACCTGGGGTGCCTGGTATTCACTGGTGGTCTTCCATCCAAGTACTAAGCAGAGCTGACCCTCCTTAGCTTCCAAGATCAGATAGGGAAGAGCCTGGGCAGCTCTTTCTAGAGATACTCTAGCTGGAGCTTCTGCCTTGAGCATGGGGTCAGACTCAATACTCTAGAACAGTGGTTCTCAACCTGTGGGTCCCCAGATGTTTGTGGACTTCAGCTCCCAGAAGCCCCAGCCACTATGGTCAATGCTCAGGGCTACTGGGAGCTGAAGTCCAAAAACATCTGGGGACCCACAGGTTGAGAACCACTGCTCTAGAAGGTCCTTTCTAACTCTGCAGTTGTTGTGTGCCTTCAAGTTGTTTCCAACTTGTCGCACCTGTAAGGCAAACCTATCACAGGATTTTCTGGGGCTGAGTGTGTGTGATGCTCCAAAGTCACTTACTGGGTTTCCATGGCCAAGAGGGGAATCCAACCCTGATCTCCCTACTACTTCTCTTTCCAGTTCTATGATTCTATGGTTCTATGGTTCTGTGAGTACAGTGGGCCCTCAGAATCCACTGGGGTTTGGTACCAGGACTCCCCATGGATCCCAAAATTTGTGAATGCTCAATTCCCATTACAATATATATATATTTAATAATAATAACAACAACAACAACTGAATGCTTTTTAATATTTGTAAGCTCTTTTGAGGCCTGGTTTGGCAAGATTTATTCAGAAGGGGCTTTCCATTGCCTTCCTTTGAGGCCAAAGAGCATTACTTGCCCAAAAACACCCAGCGGAGCCATCACAATTAAAGTGGTGGTTGTTGTGTGCCTTCAAATTCAATCAGAGGTATGATGACTCCGTCCCAGACTTATTTAGAGGAGGTTTGCCATTGCTTCCCTCTAAGGCTGAGAGAGTGTGACTTGTCCACGGTTGCCCAACAGGTTTCCATGGCTGAATGGGGATTCAGACCCAGGTCTCCCAAAGTCATACTTCAGCATTCAGACCACACCACGATGTTGGCTCATATGAAGGAATCCCTGGTGTTAAGCCCTCTGTTCAACAGTTGGTTTGATGGGTCCACTCTTGTCTAGAGTAATCTGTTAAGATACAGGCCCAACACTTGAATTGCAGTGCCACACTGTATCCCCTGTGACCACTTCCAAGAGCCACTGATACAGATTGGATGGATGGATGGACAGATAGACAGGCAGAAAGGCAGACAGACAGAGCTGCATCTGTCTTTATTCCAGCTCCCTGTTTTAGCTGCCTTTTACAAAAAAAGTCCCACCCGTCCTAGAGAAGGTGCCAGGGGAGCTTTGGTGCTTCTGAACGCTCTCCAAACTCTCCTGATAGCAGGCATGTCATGTCAGGGGTTTGGCTGCCATCTTCCCTCTCCCGGGGCACATGCTGAGATAATCTCTTCTCTTCCGGCAGGGGGATAGTCCTGGACCGGTACAGAAAAACTTGCACAACCCAATTGTCCAGGTAAGGAATGTGTCCCCTTCTGCCAAGCCTCTCTGTGGTCCCTGTGGAGCTCAAGAACTACTATTTGGTAGTGTGAAGCCTCCCTGTCGTCCCTGTGGAGCTAAAGAGCTGCTTCTGATGACAGTACAGAGTTTGGTACTGTCCGTGGTTTCAGGGATTGGGAAGGTCTTGGAACTGTGTCCAGTTCTGGGCACCCCAATTCAAGAAGGACGTGGTCAAGCTGGAACAAGTCCAGAGAAGGGCGACCAAAATGGTGAGAGGCCTGGAAGCCATGCCCTAGGAGGATAGACTTAGAGAGCTGGGGATGTTTAGTCTGCAGAAGAGAAGGTGAAGAGGGAACATGATAGCCACTTTTAACTATTTGAAGGGATGCCATGTAGAGGAAGGAGAGGGCTTGTTTTCTGCTGCTCCAGAGACCAGGACAAGGAGCAATGGATTCAAGCTGCAGGAAAGGAGATTCCACCCGAACCTCAGGAAGAACTTCCTGACAGTCAGGGCTGTCCGGCAGTGGAATCTGCTGCCTCGGAGTGTGGTGGAGTCTCCTTCCTTGGAGGTTTTTAAGCAGAGGCTGGATGGCCATCTGTCGGGAGTGCTTTGAGGGGTTCCTGCATAGCAGGGGGTTGGACTGGATGGCCCGTGTGGTCTCTTCCAACTCTACATTTCTATGATTCCATGATTCTATGATTCTATGATTCTATGATAAGAGGGGACTACTGTACTTAATGTAGAACACTGCCCCCTTTTTAAAAAAGAATAATAGCAGGAGAATATAGGAGTGTACAGAATTGGGCCAGAGGCCATGGTAACGGGCTTGAGCCATACAATTCCTGCACCCAGATATCAGTCCTCCCACAGTGACAGACATAAGCTGTTTGGTGTTAGAATGTGTTTGGAGAAGTTTCCAGATAATACGGCTGCCTCCCCTTTTCCCTGCCCACCTGGCAGCTCCGTCGTCCACTCAGAATCTGCCCACTTTCCTTTCTGCCCCATTCCCTTCCAGCACTGAGAGGAAAACCCCTCCTTTATTCTTTTCTTTTTTTCCCCCCATCTCCTCTTTTCAGTCTCTAGAGGACCTCGAAGACCAAAAACGGAAAAAGAAGAAAGAGAAAATGGGCTTTGGGTCCATCTCCCGGGTGTTCGCCCGAGGGAAGCAACGGAAATCGCTCGACCCAGGCCTCTTCGACGGTACCGCCCCCGACTATTATATAGAGGAGGACGCTGACTGGTGACGGCCTGCCCCTCCCCATCCCCGCTTCTGGTGTGCGTGCGTGGGAGTGTCTGTGTGCGCGAGCCAAACGCCTCTAAACCCGAATCCTGGCGGATCGTGAGCCTCTCTTTCTCTCTCTGCGTTGCCTCTTCTGTAACTCGCTGTACATAATCCCCCCCCCAAAAAAGAAATGATCCCGTATGTGAAACCCCACTAACTGTTGTCTATGGAGCGATGCCAAGTTGTTGTTGTGTAACTTTCCCTCGTTTTGTTCTGGGGTGTGTTTTGTTTTGTTTTTCTTTGCTTTGAGTTTTCATTTTTCTTTTTCTCTCTCTCCCTTCTTCCTCCCTCTCTCTGTTTTCTATTTTATTTTTATTTGTTTTCTTCACTTTTCAGGCCTTCCCTTTCTATCCCCCCCACCTCTTCTTTTTACAAAACTTGAAAAACTTGAAGGACTGCTGTGTATTTTGTAAATAACAAGGACGACAACGAATATTGTGCACTGTGTTCTCGTACATGTCTCTTGTCCCCCCCCCAGCAAAAAAAACAAAAACAAAACAAAAACAGAGCTGCTCTTCCTGCTCTCCCAATCCCGAGATGCACTGGAGTTTTTCAAATTTCATGTCTTTGCCACAATGGCTACCAGGAGGGGAAAACCACACTGACCCGTGTTTCCACATGGTACACTGACCTTCTCGTAACACACTGCCTCTTTTCGCACAGGAATGGACCACTGGCTGCCTGGAGGCAAGAGATCCAGCCATCAGCACAAACTTTCTGAGGCCAAATTAATTGTGATTTTTTTTCCATTAGCAAAGAAGGGATTCATTGCTTTTTAAAAAAGCAAAGTAAATTTGGTGATTTCGGAACTGGGTTCCGTGTTGGTGGAGCGTGCCAACGCATCTACTCTGGGGTTTTAGCAACTTAAAAGAGCTGTTCAAGGTGCTGAACTTACCTGACGGATGGCATTTGGCATCTCGGGTAGGTTTTTTGATGTTCGGGCTAAATCCCAGAGTGGAGTCGTCTTGCCTGTTCATGTCAGAGCAATCAGCCTCCACTGAATGAAGCTTAAATTGGAAGGAAAGCTCCCATTGGTGTAACTGGGTGGAGGAGAGTGTCTCTAGTTCGATGTGTAGGTGTGGCCCCCTTTGATGTGGATCAAGGGCAGGAGGAGAAGGGAAGGAGCCCATGTCAGTGGGGCAGTGAATCCACTCCACTTTAAAAGAGCTATCCAAAGTACTGAACTCTTTTCCCTGCAAATAGGTGCCTCGGCTTGGAGAGCTGCCTGCCACCCTGACATGAAGGCCACTAACAAGCACTGGCCAGTGAGTCCTCTCCAGTTGAGACTAACCAACAGTTTTTAGGCCCCACCTGTTTCACACATTAGGGTCTTCCTCCCCCAGGGGAAAGCACAGCACAGCCCTAGCCAATGGAGAAGGATGCTGGGACCTGCAATCCAGCAACATCTGGAGGACCACACTTTGCCCACTGGGCATGAAGTTGCAGCTTGTTGCACGTTCCTGAGCCAGACATGCAGCAAAATGGTGGTGGTGAGGAGGAGGAGGAGAAGGCAGCGGCTTTAAACTGTTAAAAAGTGACCATAGTCTTATACCAAAATATATATTTTTAAAGTGGGTAAAACATTAGCTGGCATCCTGTTCTGCATTTACAATGTCTTAAGATAGACTTACAACTTTGTAAGTTCTGCTGTTTAATATTTACAATCATGGCACCATTGCCGTGATCACAAATGTCCTCTAAAACCCACCTTAAAATCCAGGCAGCCAGACCATGCAAAGGAGATTTGTGGGGCTGGTGGGTGGGGCGTCGAAGGACGATGCATCTGTCCCTCTCCCACTAGCAGCAGGAAGGGGCTGGATGCCTTGTCTTTCAGTGCCCTCCTCCCCAGCGCCACCAGGGTCAGCGAGGCTTTTAAGGTGGGCTTTAGGGGACTGCACTGGGGGACGGATTATTATTATTGCAGTATGTCTCCAAGCAGGTTTCAGCCAAGTTTAAATCCTACCGTTAGTCTGTATAAGCGCAGCCCCGTTCAAATCACTCACATACATCCAGTTTACCTGACTCACCACTTGACAGTTGATTCAGTGGGTCTACTCTGGTTGAGTCTGAGAAACATGACCCCTGGCTGTCATCTGCAAGCAGTTCCTAATTTTCATTTTGAAAATCACGCCCTCTCCCAATCTAGTTGTCTGACTTTTTTCAGGCCAGACTCCCCAGAAACTATACGGATGTACATTCTTGCTTGCTCGCTCTCTTTCTCAGTTTTTTTTTCTGTTGTCGTTCTATTTGTTTTCCTGTTTCGTTTTGTTTTTTAAATATAATGCATACCCATCTGGAATAATTCCTTAACCCCTCTTCCTTCTTCTCCCATTGTTTAGTTTTAATTTATTTGCACAATACAGAGGATGTATTCTAACTAAATTATTGCATAAATATCGGAATTTATATTTTTCCATGTCGGGTGGGGGTTCGGGACAATTGGTGTTTCTACTCTGCTCTCTGAGTGTTGAATTTGTGGAGAGGAAAGTGTGATGGATTCGATGCCAAGAGATCAAATGTTATTTTGCTCCTTTTCCTGTTCCCCACCTCCACCCTGTCCCCTGATCCAGTTACAAAGAAAAGCTGTTTTTGGACACCCCACGGCGTGCAAAATATCAAAGGCATAAATCTGTCGCAGCAAATACATTTCTGGTTGATCTGGTCGGCTGCTTCCACTGAGAACCTCCCAGTCATTTGCAGTGATCTGTGGCTCTTGGGCTTTGAGGGGTTCATTTTGAACGCTAGTCTTGGGCCTTTCAGCCTGGCTGAATCAGCTCAGGATGGGCAAAGATACCCAAGCTGAGATCCGACATGATGGCCTCTACATTTCTTAACTCCATGAATCTCTAGCTATGTTGCAGAAATGCAACAAAACCCCATTAGTGAATAGCCAAGAGGTGCATCCACTGGCAAGAGTGCTTCGATGTGCTTCTGGTGCACATTGGATGCTCATGTCATGCTCCAGTCTTTCCCAGCCTGTGGCTAGGATGTGCACCAAGCACATCCCCAACCATTGCAAAATGGTTGCCCACATACTGTAACATCACGGCAGCCTCTGTGTGAATATGGGCACTGTCAAACTACCCCATTTAGTTTTGCCTATATATGAGGCCATTTATGAAGACATAAATCCCGAGCACAATGTGCTTCTTTGTCCTCTGCCTTAGCTGCTTAACCTGGCAGAAATGTCCAATGCCTTCATCCTTCCGTGCAAGATTGGGAAACCTCACATGCATCTAAGCACACAGGGATATGCTGAAAATAAATTCACGCTAGCATTTCTTGGTGTGTCGTCCTGGGATGTGTAGTTCCCAGGGTGCCTGTGTAGGGAGGTTAGGTGCCCCGGGAACTGTACATCCCAGGGCTCCCTGTGCATGGGACATTGTTGAGGAGCACCACAAGGCAGCATAGACCTAAATCTTGTTGTTTGTCCCAGCTAGAGAAGACTAGTTGAGTCGATGGAATTTGCAGAAGAGTTGATTCCCCATTCGGTAACTGATTGGATGGATTTACTCTGGTTGCGATTATCAATAGGATTCAGGCCATAGCTCTGAAGGAACTCGCATCCATTATACACTTATAGCTGCGTAATGTTCCATTTGTTCCTTAGATTTGAGACAGCAAGGGCGCTGTAACATGGGCCTGTAGCGTTTGGGAAGCCCGTGACTTGGTCCCTATCCAAATCCTGCCCTGTCCAAGAAGGTGGGAATGCAGATCTGTGGGGAAGAAGATACCCACTCCAGATTTGCCATGTCTCCTAGCAAAATCCCTGGGATTTGAGCATCAGAAAGAGGTTTTTGGAATTGGGAAGAGGCAGCTCCTAATGGGTTCTGAGTCACAGAGGTATTGCAAAAGTGCAGGCCTCATGTGGCCCTCCAGGGCTGTTTCGAGGATGAACAAAATTGCTTCCAAGTGCCCCCAAATTCCTTCTGAGGTATGGGGGCATTTCCACCATGATTTTGGTGGTCCTTGGTCCATTTAAGGCCAGGAGGGCCCACCCAAAACAGGAATCCCACATGCATAAGGGACGTTTACACACACATACAGGAGCCAGCATAGTGTAGTGGTAAGACAGTTGGATTATGACCCTATAGACCAGGGGCCAGCCGTGGCAACCCACTGGGTGACCTTGGGCAAGTCACATTCTCTCAGCCTCAGAGGAAGGCAAAGGCAAACCCCCTCTGAACAAATCTTGCCCCCTTCCCAAAAAAAAAAAAAAAACCTGTTATAGGTTCACCATAAATTGGGAATAATTTGAAGGCACACAATAACAACAGCAGAATTCCAGCTGATGAGTATATCTGCACTGTGGAGTTATTGCAGTTTGATACCACTTCAACAGCCATGGCTCCCTCTTGTGGAGTCCTTGGATTTGTAGTTTGGCTGTGGTGCCTTCTAAATTCTTCTTGTGCCAGCGAGCTTTAGAGTAGCTATCAGGGGACAATTTCCAACCCTGCCCCAAACTATAAATCTCAAGAGAACTTAGGACTCGGTTATGGCAGCTAAAGTGATATCCAGACAGAGCAGGCACTGTTAATGGCTGTTGCCAGCCAGCTTGTGTAGGGCCTTTTCCGCATGAGATTGTTGTAGCGCATTGATTCCACTTTCAACCTCCTATGGAATCCTGGGGTTTGCAGTTTCGGGAGGGGCCGCCTGGCCCCTCCCAAAACTGCAAACCCCAGGATTCCATAGGAGGTTGAAAGTGGAATCATCGCACTATAAGAGTGTAGTGCAGAAAAGACCTAGGTATGGGACATCTCAGACCCAAATCATAGAACTGTGCACGTGCATTTAACATGCATGATTTTAAAGAAAAAAGTTAACAGCATCCATAGGGGAAGCCTGAACATTTTTGGGAGGGGAGTTTAACCCTTTCTTGTCCTGCTATAAATCCCAAAAATGCCTCCTTGGAGCTGCTGTTTGCATTTCAATGGAAGCAACCGCTGCTACCCATTACCCATTGCCAAAGCAAAACCTTTCCAAATGGAGCACTTCTTTGCAAGGTGCTATTCAACCCCTCCCTCCCTCCCTCCCCTTCCCCTCCCTTTTCTAATTAGAAATCAAAAATTTGAGCAGCTAAATTCCTGGAATATATTTAGTCATTTCCTTTTTATTATTATTGTTGTTGTTATTTTTTCAGCTTTCTGTCTTGTTTCTCTCTCTCTCTTTCTCTCCCTCCTCCCCCTTTTTTTTTTTTTTTTGTAAATTAGGAAATAATTATTTTAAAGACAAAACTAAGAAGGCGATTTATTTAAGAGAGAACTACCATTAAAATAGCTTATGAATTATGGGTAACATTAGATTTAACTTTTCCCTCCCTTCCACATATGTGTGGAGGGGAAAAAAAAAACAATTCCTTGAAGGCATGGATGCAAATATGAAAATATTAAAAAAAAATACACACACAACTAAATAAAGCTTATTTTAAAGTATTGTTTGATCTCTGCGTGTATATGTCTTAATATCCTGGAGCCCCAGGAATTGTTCACGAGCTTAAAGGGAGTCTATACTCTATAGACGTCTTTGCCACATAAACTGGATGAATCAGTAAAGATGGCTGTGGTTAACCTTCCTTTTCTCAACTTGGAGCATCGTCCTGGGTCGTAGGTGCCGGCTGTCCATTGCGAGGCAACGGAGTGCAGACAAACGGAGACAGCTTAGCGGTCCAGTAGAGCTTGCCTGTTCAGGATGGAGCAAAAGCGTAGTGAAGAGTCAGTCCAAAAGTTCAGGAATCCAGCAGCCAGCCAAGGTCGGACAGTCCAAAGGTCAGAGAAGGCAGGCAGACAGTGAGCAGGAAGCCTGTAGCACACACAAAGGCAAGGGCCAGCAAACACATGCATTGTTTCTGGTGTCCTGTTGTACAGCGGTCCCGTTGTGTTTTCATAGAATCATAGAATCATAGAAATGTAGAGTTGGAAGAGACCCCAGGGGCCATCCAGTCCAACCCCCTGCTATGCAGGAACACCCCCAAAGCACTCCCGACAGATGGCCATCTAGCCTCTGCTTAAAAACCTCCAAGGAAGGAGACTCCACCACACTCCGAGGCAGCAGATTCCACTGCCGGACAGCCCTGACCGTCAGGAAGTTCTTCCTGAGGTTCAGGTGGAATCTCCTTTCCTGCAGCTTGAATCCATTGCTCCTTGTCCTGGTCTCTGGAGCAGCAGAAAAGAAGCCTGCTCCCTCCTCTACATGGCATCCCTTCAAATATTTAAACGTGGCTATCATGTCCCCTCTTCACCTTCTCTTCTGCAGACTAAACATCCCCAGCTCTCTAAGTCTGTCCTCATAGGGCATGTCTTCCAGGCCTCTCACCGTTTTGGTCGCCCTTCTCTGGACTTGCTCCAGCTTGACTATGTCCTTCATGAATTGGGGTGCCCAGAACTGGACACAGTATTCAAGATGAGGTCTAACCAAAGCAGAGTAGAGTGGTACCAGTACCTCCCTCGATCTAGACACCATACTCCTGTTGATGCAGCCGAGAATTGCATTGGCTTTCTTGGCTGCCACATCACACTGCTGACTCATGTTCAGCTTGGGGTCTATGAAGACTCCTAGATCCCTTTCACATGTACTGTGTTGGTCCAGTTATGCATCAGCTGTGTTGTACATTGACCCCATTCTCCATTGGTTCCAATGTGCAATCGTTTAGCCTGGAGGAGAGATGCTTAAGAGGAGACATGATAGCTGTGTTTAAATATTTGAAGGGATGTCATGTTGAAGATGGAGCCAGCTTGTTTTCGGCTGCTCCAGAGACAAGGATGTGGAGCCATGGCTTCAAACTTTAGGAACAGATATTCCCTCTAAGCATTAGGAAGAATTTCCTGACAGTAAGAGCAATTTGACAGTGGAATATGGTGCCTGGGAGTGTGGTGGAGTCTCCTTTGAAACAGAAGCTGGATGGCTTTGATAGTGTCTTTCTGCATGGCAGAATGGGGTTGGCCTGGATGACCCTTCGGGGTCTCTTCCAGCTCTATGACACCGTTGTTCAATTATAAAACAAATCAGCCAAATTTAAAAAAAAAAATCTAACAATATATTATAAAGCAATCAGCCAAGTACATGTAATCGAACAATACAAAATTAGAAAACAAACTTAAACTCCAAAAGTTTTTGGAAAAGAACATTCTAAATTGAGGTTTTAAAATTACAAAGGGAGGAGCAGTCTGCAGATGTTCAGAGAGGCAATTCCAAGAGTCTGGAGCAAGCAGCAAGTGAGCAAGGGTGAAGTCGAACCTAGGAAGAAGGAACCCTAGGTTGGGTAAGAAGGCTGCAGTTCCGAGAACACAGACCTCAGGCAGGCTGGTAAAAAGAAATAAGGGCTGAAAACTAGAGGTGAGGTAGGAGCTAGGCTTTGTAGGGCTTTTAACATTAAAACAAGAAGCTTGTAGTAAATGCTGGAAGAAATGGTAACCAATGAAGTGGGGTGGCAACAGTCACAAAGACGAGCCAGCAAGATAATCTTAGCAGCAGAATTGTTGAATGGAAACCAGAGGACATGAACCAGAGAGGGCACAGACTCTGGCTGAGCTCGTCTGGGGCTCGCAACCTTTTCCGGCACCCCGTACAGACCCCGAACGGTCTGGATGCAAAGCTCAGATTTGGCCAAACTGTTGCGGAGTACTGAGGATAGAGTTCGTTCCTTCTTCCCATCAGCTAGACGGGGAATGCCGAACATCTCTATCCTTATATATCTCAGTGGTGAGCTGTGATTAGCTGCAGAGATAATCAGAAACCTACCAGCCCAGGCGCGGCAGGCCTTGTGAGTCAACTACCGCAAGGCTGTGTGTCTATTCCCGTGGGAAGATAATAACTCCCCAGGTTCTGCTAATCTGCATCTCGCGGCATGTCGACAGCAGCCGAACCACGCCGACTAGGTTCCGCGCCTGCACGGAACGGAGATTGCCCTCATTCTATCAGGGGGGATATCATTGTGCTTTTGCGCTGGTGCCTTTTCCCCATTCGGCTGCCAAGGAGCTGTGATGCTATCAGGCCAAGAAATCCTTAAGTCCCTTTGATGGATGCTGGGACGTAGAGAAGGATCTCTGAAACTTAGCTACTGTTTGTATGAGTATCAGAACACAAATGATTTTTTTATGCATCTTAAGAAACAGGGGGGAAAGCGCCCACGCTTGCTTCTGCAACCCCAGAGAATTTCCACATAGATTCAATTTATTCTTTTGATCATAGGAAACTTACCAGAGTGGAACACCAACAACAACCTGGCAAAGTAAGCTCATGACTCGCACTAGATCATGAAATATGGAGCGTGGGATCGGAAATGCTTTTTTATTAAGAGGACACTTTGGCAGTTTCAGAGGGTCGAGCAACTAACCAAGGCTTTTTCTGCACTGAAATACAGATGAAAACAAGATCTGATATCCTCATTCCCCTCCTTCTCAGTGCCTCAATTTACAGAAAACCTTTCATTTGGACAGCCACGTTCTGCCTCCTTTCTGGCCCTTCTGCACAGTTCTCCATCCCCTTTGAGTGTCTCTGCACTACACAGTTAACAATAGCTTGAAACCTCTTTAACCGCCATGGCTCCTTCCTCTGGAACCCTGGGATTTGTGGTTTGATGAGAATTCTTATTAGCGTCAGAAAATACTCTACAGTTCATTCAATGCAACTTATTTTTTAAAAATCCCAATGCACAAAGGTAAATATTATTATAGTGCACTGCAAAGGGTCCTGAACTCAGCGTTCTTAATCTCACTAGAAGTTGCAAAGGTGGAATCAGTGGTACTAGCAGGAGTAGGGAAAGTGTCTTAGATTTGGGAGTTACACCAAGGGCCATCTTGTCAAACCCCCAATGGGACATATTTGTGGGCAGAGTCTTGGCAAGAACTAGCCACTCAATGGAGCCTTGTAACCAGCTTTCGCTGCAATGAATTTTCAAAGATTGCCTTGGCAAAGAAAGAAGTGCACTTGTGCTAAAGGCACACAGAGCTTTTCCATATTGTCAGTCAGTCGGTTTTATTGTATTTGACTAAAAGCCATTGCAAATTCAGTTAAAAAACAATAAAACTAGTATAAAAATGTATACATCCATATACATCAATATAAGGTATTAAATCAAAGAATCCCCAGCACAATCTCTAGCAATCTCTTTCGAGTAGCTGGCACGAACACTTTTAGCAGCTTTGGCAAATAAGGCTGTTTCATATGTAACGTGGATTGCAATCTGAGAGCAGCCAGCAAAGTTTGTAAAAGGGGTCTCATCTTGTAACGATGCTGAAATATGTCCCAAAAATCTCTTTCTGGGATTTTGATGAGGGGGCAGAAGAGTAAGTAGTGTGTAATATCCTCTCCCTCACCCATGCCACTGATGCGAACCCTTGAATGTCTAGGAATATTTCTACACCTGCTGTCTAGAACAGACGTTGGCATAGTTTGGAAACGTAGTTCTGTGACAGCGATTCTAAAGGGGGAAAAAGTGAGCATTTGTAAGTACTGAGCTCTCAAATGATTGGATTTCACCAAGTGTGAAAATTTGAACTTTTAATTAGACCTAGGTCCTGCTCATGATCCAGCTAGTAAATGTCATCCTTCAGTTTAGCTTTGAAACCATGAAAGACAAAAATATCTGTTGATAATGTTTTAGATGTTAATAGGGCTTGGGATAACTTGGCCCAGCCACCTATCTTCCATTGCTCGCCTAAACACAGCTTAGGCAGACAATCCTTGCTTTTCCATACTGGCTGGTCTCCTCCACGAATGCTACGTCTGCTACCACCTTCTGGCCCTTCTCTTTTACTAAAGGGATAAATACAGCCTTCTCTGTCCTGTTGTTAAGTTCCCATTCTGGGGAAATGTCATGTTTTCCAGTAGGGTGGACGCAGACCATAATTTTCACAGCTGGGGAAATAGAAGATCGGCTTCATCTCAGGCAGATTTTTGGAGGAGCCTCCATCAGGCTGGAATTGGTGCCAAAGGGAGCCCATTTTCTTCTCTCCAAACCGAGAAGCAAAATGTTACGGAAACAAGTCTGGATCTAGCTGGGGCAGATGATTCCTCTGCCATCGGGGCAGTGAATCCAGCCTGGGTTTTAGCCCAGATTTAAAAGGACCTTGCCAAGGTTCTGATTGCCCCCTCCAAAGTAAGTTCAGCACCATGGAGAGCTTTTTTAAAGTATGGATTATAGCCCAAAATAGATTTGCAGTCCCATTGACACAGAAGGCGCCAGCTACCTCTGTCTGCATCACCTCCTCTTTTATCATGGGAACAGAGCTGGCTAGAGACGGAAAGAATATTTGCAAATACACAGTCAATGGACAAAAAGGGGATTTCCTCAGTGAGAATCCTTCACAACAAGAATCTTTGCGGTCTAGGGGACTTTTCTGTGGGGTTGTTGTTCAGAAAACAGTATTTTCTGTGCAGGATTGTTGTCTTCTACGCAGAAAATGCCACTTTATAGGTACAAAATGACAGTTTTAAAAAAGACAACCTGGTTTTTTTGTGCAGAATATGTCCCAAATCACAAATACATCATAGAGAACACAACATCAACATTGTTAATTGCTGTTCCCAGGAACGAAATCTATATCCCTACAGGCAAGCAGAGGCTTTTGTGTCAGGGGCAGCTGTCCAAGGTGCCAAAACTATTCTGTGGCTAGGATTCAGCACCCTGGAAAACTCCATTAAAGACTGAGGGCCTTTCTCCACGGCACAGTTATAGTGCCACTACTCCACTTTCGACCTCCTGTGGAATTCTAGGGTTTGTAGTTTCCTGAGGCCAAGGAGCTCTCTGGCTGAGAAGTCTAAATGGCCCTCCCTAAACTGAAAACCCCAGGATTCCATGGGAGGTTGAAAGTGGAATAATAGCACAATAATAGCACTATAACAGTGTAGTGCAGAAATGGCCTAAATCCCTAAGAGGGAAGCCATTGGTCTCTTTTGACTGGGAACCGGTAACAATTGCAAAGTTTCTGCCCCAGGGTATCCAAGAACTAGTCTCCCTGCCATGACCAAAAATCACACCAAATGCAGCTGAACCAAGCACTCTCCATGAAGAATGTTTACCATTTTGATCGGCCTCCTCTGGATGCATTCCTGCTTCTCCGCATCCTTCAGTGCCCAGAATTGGACACCAGATCCCAGGTGAGGTCTGGTCAAAGCAGAACAGAGTGGTATTATTACTTCCCTTGACCTAGACGCTCTACCCCTATCTTTGCAATCCATTAAGACTTTAATTCCATTTTTGCAAAGAAAGTGTGGGTTTGTCAAGCTATGAAAGGTAGACTGTTGTAGGATCTTGGCTTGGATTTCTAAACACTCAAGTGACGTTTGAGTTTACTGCAATGCTGGAAACTTGGGGATGAAGTAAATTGACGGGGGAGAGCACAGATCTTATTGCAGGAGCAATGCCCTAATTTTCCAACCTACCCTAATCTGTAGCTACACCTCTGGGAATGCTCATCTCATCTGCCCCTGAGTGTGCAAACGACTGAAACATCCATCTTCCACCCATCCTCTGGGGCTTACCAAAGGGATGCCAGACTTTGTTTTTAAGTCTTCTCCTGTGACAACCTTGCCTGGCTTGTCACCTTCTTTTAATTGGTGTAATTAGCATGATGGATGGGAAGGTAATTGTCTGGTGCGCCACAGATTCCAGGCTGGTGATCTGTCTGACAGTATTGGCAGGAGGTCTTTCCATGTCTCCGTCTCTCTGCACGTGAATTTCCCTCTCTTACACCTCATTTTTCCTTTCGCCAGCCCATTCACCCTTCCTTGGCTCAGGGGGCAACACAGGCAGGTCATGGCAAACTTGGAACAGTTGCTTTGGAAAAGGAATTAATAGAAATTAATATTAATTAATATTAATATTAAAAAATTAATGAATAGAAATTACAGAGCACTCCAAAAACAATTAGTTCCCACAATAGTTACACTTTTTTAAAAAAATTGAGTTAATTACATCCAAACTTTATTTAATTTACCATGCTAACCTTTTGCAGAAAAATAAACAGAGCCACATGGGATCGTGGAGACCGAGGGCCTTCCCGCACTACACCATCATGGTGCTATTATTCCCCTTCCTGTGGAATTCTGGGATTTGTAGTTTCCTGAGGCCAAAGAGCTCTCTGGCTGAGAGTTCAAAATGCCTCTCCCTAAACTGCAAACCTCCGGATTCCACAGGGTGTTGAAAGTGGAATAATAGCACTATGACAGCGTAGTGCGGAAATGGTCGTGGCCTGCTCCCCGTTACTTTCCCAGGCTGGGGGCTGTCTCAGGCTACCTTGTCTTTGAACAAATGTTGACCCACTTTTGTGCTTTCCTCTGCTTTCTCCATACCACCCCATTCTCATAACATGGGGTGATAGGAACTGGAGAGTCAGTGTGTTGTAATGCGTGGAGTATTGGTTCAAATCCCCACTCAGCTATGGATACCCACTGGGTTTCATGCCCCAATCCCAGGTGCAAACACAGAGAGGATCCTGCCCAACAACCACAACACAGAGATGCGAACAGGACAATGTGTACTCCAGCAGAGACAAGAATGGAAGAGCCTGCAAGGCTCAGAGCACTTACAGAGCAAAAGGCCACCCCCTTTTGAACAAATCTTGCCAAGAAAACACCGTGAGTTTCACCCTACGCTGAAAAGGAAGGCACCACAACATGAGGAAGAATCACAACACTTGCATTTTTTAAAGCACTGAAAATTTGTTAAGCACTCTACCAAGTTTTTTAAAGTGAGTCTGCAAGTTTTCAGTCTGAAAGACCTGACACAAAAGGAAAAAGGGAAGAGGAGGGGAAAGGAAAAACAAGCCGAATCAGAAACAGCCCTGAAGCTATGGAGCTTATTGAATGACCAGGATGGATGAAAACAGTTCATGAAAGAAGACATGACAAAAAAGTAACTAGTTGCTCCCCTGAGACAATGGGCTAGCTCTTCCTATTACCTCCATTTCTCTTCCTAGGAAGCCTGCTGCGGCCGCTACAAACCAGTAGACTTGGACCTTAGATTAGAATCTTGGAATGATCATTTTGCAGATTGTGGTTTGACATTCTCATTTCCCAAAGAAGAGTCCTGTGTGAGCCTAAACTCTGCAAACTTCAAGCCCAACAACTTGTATGGTTTCATAACTCATGGGGCCACAGTTAAGCTTACCATCTCAACTGTAATAGCCTTAAACAGAGGACTGATTGTTATCTCTTTGCTTCACCCTTTTTCAAAAGAAATTTTCTTTGATGGCGATGTCTATGGTTTCTTTTACTATTATTGCATTTATCCTGACCTCTAGTGGGATATAGCTATATTGCAGGTTTGCTGAGTTTTGGAACCTGGACGTGCATGCCTGTACATCCCTGTTTATTCCTTCTGGGGTGGCTGCGTTTCAAACAATAATTTGCAGAGGCACAGGAGATAGAACAGCTCTCAAGGCATAGGTCAAGTGCTGAGAGCATTAAAAGAATGCTTGGCTTGTCTGGAATTTATTTTAAACTGCCATCTTATTTATTTTTTTTAAGAAAATTGGAATGAAATTGCTGTTTTAGGTCTAATTTTTAGGGCAGCTGTTTTGTCAAAACTTTGCATGAAAAGAACACGTGGAAAAAGGGAGGCAAACACACTCTGCTTTGGATTTTAGGTGGGAGGAGAAGACAGAAAGAGCCAGCGTGTAGTGTTTTGAGTGAGGGACTATGATGCTGGAGTCCAGAGTTTGATTCCCCTCTCGGCCATAGAAACCCCCAGGTGACCTTGGGCAAGTCACACACTCTCAGCCTCATGATAGGGTCACCTCAGGGTCACCAGAAGTCAGAAATGACTTGAAGGCACACAATAACAAGAAGAAGACAGAAAACAAAATGGGATGAGTGCTTTGCAACAAATTGGCAAGGGTTTCTTAGGAAAGAGAGTTGGGGATCGCAACACCCACAATCCCCCCAGCCACCATAGGGGATTCTGGGAGCTCTAGTCACCAAATGCAACACATCTACCCATACTTTCCAGCCGCCCCAAATTGGCAATCCCAATTAATCCTGTTGTCCCACTTTTTTAGCTGCTTTTAAATGATCCCAATCTCTCTCTCCAGTTTTTCTCTTTCACGTCTATTCATTTCACAGTGATCAGAAACAGTCCCTTATTTTGCAGCTTTGGATGGCATCCCACTGCTTTGGATTACCTTCTATTCGGTTGCTCGGAGCACTGTGAGAGAAGACAAAGATGCCCCTTTTAAACACTTTAATGGGCATGGAGATAAGATGTCAGGGTCAAAGTGGGAATCTGGCGTGCGACTCGTGATGTTTTCTGATTCATCCCCTGCCCTCTGCTGAGAACATCCTGTCCAGAGAGGCGGCTTTTATTTCCTCGTGGTTTCAGGAGGAGGGTGACGGCATCTGGAGGAAATTTCTCCCACTCATGGGGTCCTCCTCGCTGCCACAGCTCCTGTTTACAGGGCTACCTTCTCTCTCTGTTCCTTCCCATGCCTGGCCAATGTCCCACAATGCACATCTCGTGGGTTCCCGTGGCCACCCAAAGATACCACAGCATGAATGAGTCATGCGCCTAGAATTAAACCAGAGGTTAAATTTTTGCCTTGTTATGTGCCTTCAAGCCAACTCTGTGAGCCTCTCCTAGATTTTCCTTGGGAAGATTCATTCCAAGGAAGTTTACCATTGCCTCCTCTAAGGCTGAGAGAGTGTGATTTGTCCAAGGTTACCCATGGCTGTAGGGGACTCAAACTCTGGTCTCTTGGAGTCTTGGCCTAACATTAAACACTACACTGTTCCAGCAATCATTGGCAACATTTCTTCAGAGCAGGGTTTGCCAATGCCTTCCCATGAGGCCAAGAGAGTGTGACTTACCCCCAATCACCCATTGGGTTTACATGGCTGAGCAGGAATTTGAACCCTGGCATCATGCACCAGCTAGCTCCAAATTTAAGGAGGAGAGTTTTCCTTTGCTTTTCTCTGAGACTGAGAGAGTGAAACTCACCCAGTGGCCGAGTGGAGATTCAAACCCTGGTCTCTCTCCTCTTCCCCAGACTCCCAGCCTCAGAGCTACTTAGTCCAAAACAAACAACTTTGGGAAAGACATCAGAAGGGAAAAATGAATGCGGCCTCTTTTTTAACAATGATTTTTGTCCCAGTTGGGCTTGTTCCTGCCGTCTTTACGGTGACACGCAGACCAGACGGAAGGACACACTTGCGGGGCATTTGAGGTTTGAGGAAGTGCTAATTAAAACAAAGGTGCTAATTAAGAAGGAAAGGGCTAATTAGCAGGAGACATTTGGCACTGGCTTCCTGTTTTGCAAGGTAGGAAAGAGGAGAGCAGACAGAGCTGAAGCTTCATGCCCTGCAACTGTCCTAATTTGTCAGGTACAGTCCCCATCGGCTCTCTGTCTTTCCACTTTTTCAGCTGCTTTTAAAAAGTCCCAGTTTCTCTCTCCTCCTCCCGCGTTGTCCTCAGCTCACTTCAGTTGCTGCAAACAGAGTTCCAAGTTGAAAAAGAGATTGAACTCAATTAATTTAGCTGGAAGATAGAAGAGAAAGGGGGAGAATCTTTCCTTCCAAATAGTCTAATGGAAAATGAATTTCAGCAGAGAGAAATGTAAGGTCCTACACTTGGCATTAAAAATGGAATGCACAAATATAGGATGGGGAGCACATGGCTGGATAGCAGTATGTGCAAAAGGGTTCTAGGAGTCTTGGTGGACCACAAGCTGAACATGAGCCAGCAGTGTGATGCAGCAGCCAAGAAAGCCAACGCGATTCTTGGTTGCATCATTAGGAGGATGGTGTCCAGACTGAGGAGGGTAATGGTACCACTCTATTCTGCTTTGGTTACACATCATCTGGAATCCTGTGTCCAGTTCTGGGCACCTCAATTCAAGTAGGGTATCGACAAGCTGGAGTGTGTCCACAGGAGGGCGGCCAAAATGGTGAAGGGTCTGGAAGCCATGAAGCCCTCTGAGGAGGGGTCTTAGGGAGCTGGGGATGTTTAATCTGCAGAAGAGAAGATTAAGAGGGGACATGATAGCCACATTTAAATATTTGAAGTGATGTCACATCAAGGAGGGAGCGGGCTTGTTCTACAATGCTCCACAGACTAGGACAAGGAGCAATGGATTCAAACTGCGGGAAAAGAGATTCCACATAAACATTCCTGATGGTAAGAGCAATTCAACAGTGAAATATGCTGCTTTAATGGAATGTGATCGAGTCTCCTTCTTTGGAGGTGTTTAAGCAGAGGCTGGGTGGCTGTCTGTTGGGGGTGCTTTGATGGGTGTTCCTGCATTGCAGGGGGCTGGACTGGATGGCCCCTGGGGTCCCTTCCAACTCTCTGATTCTAGAAGCATCTAATTCTAATCCCTGCTTTAGGCAAATCCACGGGGACTGTCATCAGAAGGTGTGTGTGTATGTGTGGGTCAGAACTTTTCCATGGGCAGAATAAAGTGCTGAGGAATGAGTGAGGAGAATGCAACCCAAGCAGTGACAAGACATGCAGTCATCTCACCAATTGCTGAGTTAAGAGCCACTCCCAGAGTGGGTCTAATCACTTTATAAGACACTGGGAGGAAGAACATGCCTAGATTGCTGGGAAAGACCCGGAACATATTGGGAGAGCACTTCCTCTGCACGCTTCAGGTTGTGAGTTCAATTCCCGGCAGCTCCAAATTAAAGAAACAGGTTGGGAAAGATCTTGCAGCAGGAACAATCTAGGGACTTAGAATCATTCCCATGCAAAGCAGGTCCTCCAAGTATGAGTTGCATGATCTCCAACTATTCCAATTTGGTAAGGGACAGTCCCAATCAACTATCTCACTTCTTCAGATGTTTTTTTAAAATGGCTCAGTTTCTCTCTCTTCCTCCCATTTCCCTCTGGCTTGCTTCAATTGCTGCAAACTGAGTTGAAAATAAAAAAGTAACTTGCATTCAAGTACAGCAGGGGGAAAGAAAAAAAGAAGACAGAAATCTTGCCCTTCGCAGGAGACTGAGGTAAAAGCAAACTTCTGCAACCTTTCCAGCCCTGTGTGCATTCCTCCTCGTTAATAACTTTCAGAGTTATTAACACTGTATTTTTTTAATTATTATCGATATTTTTATAAAAATTATGTTACCCATCACCCCCACATATCACAGTGTTGACGTATTATATCTATCAATACAAGAAAAAAAAAGATTTGGAAAAGATCATAGATAAAAGAAAACACATAAAAAAGAAAAGATATCCAAATCAGAGTAATGCAAAGCTTAATTAACCCAATAAATAGGTAAAAAAACTAATGGAGAAAGAAAGAAACTCTCTTCCCAAATAGCGATGAGGGATTTCCACATGCATTGTTGTTGTTGTCGTAACGTCATGCTGTTTCTGACTTATGGTGACCGCGAAGTGAAGCTATCACAAGGTTTTTCTTGGCACAATTTGTTCAGAGCCGCCTTGCCCTTGCCTTCCCCTGAGGCTGAGAGAGTGTGACTTGCCAAAGGTTACCCAGCGAGTTTCCACGGCAGTATGGGGATTCAAATGGAGTCGTAGTCCAATGCTCCACCTGCTACACTATGCTGGCTCACTGCATGCAAGCTCTCCAAAAATGTCACTGATGAAAAACAGGACAGGTATGGCCAAACAACAGCAGAGTGCAGTCAATGTGAGAAGTTCTCAAGGAGGAAGAGCAGACAAGCTAGGAGAGAATGCAGCAGTTTGCTTTTGCCTGAACCTGCTGGGAAGGTTCTGTGCCCTCTGCTGAGCTCCTTGAGTAGAAACTCCAGCTGCACTTTGAACTCAGTTTGCAGCAATTGGAGTAAGCTGAAAAGGAAGGGGGATTGTGGGAGGGGAAGAGAGAAATTGGGACATTTTAAAAGCAGCTGAAAAAGTAGGAAGGCAGAGAGGATAAATAGGAAGTCTCATTTCCAAACTGGGACAGTTGGAGGTTATGTGAAGGTGTGTTAAGCTGTGCAAATGGAAAAAGGGTGGGCAGGGTGTAAAAATTTCTTCCTCCAGACTCTGCAGTGTCCCCCTGGCCTCCTCTTAGTGGCCCCGGATCAGGAAAAGTTCCCTTTTGGACTACAACTCCCAGAATCCCCCATGCTGGCGCGGCATTCTGGTAACTGCGGTGCAAAAAAAACCCCCAAAACCCTGGAACTTCTGCAAGATCGGTGCTTGCCTGCGACCATCTGGAAACGGTAAAATAAAAATAAATAAAACACGGCCAAGCTTTTCAAGCCTTGTGGTGGTTATGCTGGGAGTTGTAGTCCGAGGCATTTCGCTGGCTGGGGGTGGGATTCTGCGAGGTGTCGTCCGCAAATTTCCCTCTCTCCCGGGCAGCCTGGAGAGATGATTCCGAAACAGGAACCTGCCGGAGCTCCGGCGGCCACTCCGCCTCTCTCCCTCTGCGCTTTCCGGCTCCGGAGGCTCTAGGACCCGCCCGGGCCGACTGGGAGGGCCGGGAGTTGGCTGGCGAGCGAACGAAGGAGGGGGCGGTGGCTGCCGCTTTCCGTGGCCGGGCCACCCCCACCCGAAGCCAGGCGGCCGCCGAGAGCGAAGCAAGGAAGCCGGGATTGCGCGCCGCACCAGCCGGGACCATGTCAGGGCGCCGTCGGAGGGCAGCCGAGCGCGCCGGTGAGTCCTTTCTCCCCTTCCTGGGTAATCCAGAGTCACTCCGGATCCGAGCCCCTTTCTCCTCCGCCTCCTGCCCCGCTGGGAGAGAGACTCGGCCGCTTTTGCTCTCCAAAGCGCCTAGAGGCAACCTTTGGAGAAGGGGCGCACGGAGAGCCCCTCTTTCCCCCAATCCATCCCTCTTCCAGCCCCCCAAAAGCTGGAGCTTCTCGCTTTTTTTGGAAGGGAGGAACGCTGCCGATTCTCTTTGTTCAGGAGCGCAAATTCACGTGTCTGCCTGGCTCCCCCCTTTTCCGACGTGCGCCACGACGCGCCTGGCGGAGAGCCTTTGAGCGGGCCTGGATTCTAGCTGGGTTTGAGCCGGGGAGGAAGCAAGCAGGAGGAGGCGAAGAGGTGTGTCTATGTAGGGGATGGGGGTCCTTCTCCATCCCTCAGATCTTCTGTCTCCAGATCCCCCCCCCCGATCGGGGAGAAGGAGATTTTTCCGAGCGAGGCACAGTTTTTAAGTCCGTTGTCTTTAAACGCTTCCCTTTTTTTTAATGGGTTCCAGCTTGTTTCAGCTCTTTTGACCTGCAGTGTCAACCGCTTTGCGTCCCTTAAGGGGAAAAAAGCGGGATACAAAGTAATTAAAGAAATTGAGGGCCCCGATCCGCACTCTGATCTTTCAAGAGAACACTCTCGACCTCCTTCTGGGGCAAAGGGGAAGTGGGGGGGCTGAATCCTTAATTTAGGCGCAGCTTGAGTGGTCCCGTTGGAATCAATGGCATTTACCTCTGTGTTGACTCCCTGTTCAGCAGGGGATTCAATTTGGACCAGCCAGAGTCAGGGCTGTGGAGACATTCTGGGGTGGGGAATAGATCCGGGCGTGTCTCCTCGGAAGTAAGTTCCCCCCTCGCGATTCGAGGCTTATTTGCTTCTCAGAGCGCAGTTCCGTGTTTGTGTAAGGGAAGGCAAAGGGCCAGCTTGTGTACGCGTGTGTGTGCGCGCGCCTTGCATTCTCTTTCCCACCATCCTGTAGTGTTTGCACTTCCGGGAGGGAAACTGAAGTTTGGCTTTCGCTGGCTTCCTTTTTTTTGATTTTGCTCCTCCTCGCTTTGACTTTGGTTGGACTTTGTTCTGTCAAAGGGCGGCGGTTTCTGGATAGGGGCGGGATAGATCAGTTTTCCTGAACGAATTTCCCCGCCTTAGGAACTTTGGGGCTTGAAGTACGTCCTGCTCAGAGCTTGAGAGAGTTGCTTTTCTTGGCTGCAATCCGAATTCTTAAGGCTTTTTCGCCTTACGCACTTGTAGCGCTGTGATTCCGCTTTAACTGCCATGGCAACATCCTGTGGAACCCTGGGATTTGCAGTTGAGGGAGGACCAGTTGGCATTCTCTGCCAGAGAGCTCTAGTACTCCGCCAAACTACAAAGTCCAGCAATTGTGCAAGGTGCAGAAGTGGAATCAAACAGTTACAACTATGACCTTTTCCGCACTGCACTATTATTTTTACCATTTTACCATACTATGGAATCCTGGGGTTTGCAGTTTAGGGAGGGGCGTTTAGAATTCTCAGCTGGAGAGGTCATAGGCCTCGGTAAGCTACAAACCCCAGAATTCCACAGGATGCTCAAAATGGAATAATAGCACTGTAACAGTGTAGGGCGGAAATGGTCTCTGTTGTGCGAAAGAGCCGATTGTCCCATTTTAGGTAGACCCAAAGAATCGATGTAACTTACATTAAGTGTCAATTTTCCAAATTCTCTTTGACTCTCTGGCTGGGCTCCAGCTGGGACAAAGATTAGATGTCATCCCTTGACTACAGACCCCAGAATCCTCCAGGCAGCATGGCCCCCAAGGGGGGATGAGTGGAGCTACGATGTGAAAAGGAACTTTTCTTTGGGTGTAGGAGGCATTGGGAGAGGGTTTGTGGTGCTGAGAAATCGGGCTGCGATCCATCTTTAGCTGGCCAGATGGTGGCTGATGGTAGGGGAGGCGGACAAAAGACAGGTTTTTAAAGCATCACAGCGTTGCTTAAAGATTGCTTGGCTGCTTGTGGCCTCTCAGTTTTAGGTCTTGATATCCCTGGTTAAAGTGGGAGCTGTTATTCTCAGGGATGCCTCCTCGCTTTCTTCCTTCTCAGAGGCAAAATGTGCCTGTTTTGCTTTCTTCTGCATCTAGATATTTCAACAGCAAGTCAAAAAGAAGCAGAAATTTGTAAACGTGGATTGTTTTCCTTAAATGTGTTGAAACAGAAAAGAGTTTTAAATCTCAGCAAGGCTACAGAGTTTGTACACCAGACTTCTGACTCGAACAAAATATAGGAGGAAAGGAGTGTGGTGTGTTGATGAAGAGAAGACCGAGGGGTGATACAATTGCATTCTTTAAATATCTGAAGGGCAGAGTGGCGGAGGCAGGTTTATTCCCTGGTGCCCCACAGAGTAGGACCAGATCTAAGGTTTTTAAGTTATAGGACGGTAGATTTCAGCTGAATCTCAGAAGGGGGCGTCTTGAAGGTAAAAGCAGTTTGGCAAAGGAACCAATAGTCTAGAAAGGGGATTGGGTCTCTTTCTCTGGACATCTTCCAAAAGAGGCTGAACAGCTCCCTGCCTGGGATGCTCGAGATCCTGCATTGAGCCGGGGGTTGGGATCAGCAGCTTTAGGGGGAGGGCTGCCAACTCTAGAATGTTAGCATTCTGTTTTTCTATTATCTGACTAACTCCAATTTTTTGCTAAATGGCAAATGTATTTTAGTAATATCAAATTCACTGCAGTAAACCAGTACACGAGGCATTCCATCACCACCAGTTGAATCGGCAGCCAGCCTCAATTGATAGAAGGGTTTCAGGGGTGCAGAACCCTTACAAAAGTGGGAGAACTGAAAAGAAATCACCCCCCACGCTCCCTCTTCCATTTGCTTCCGGGGCTCCCACCCATTCTCTTGCATTTGGCCTTGGTGCGCGTTCTTCATGCCCAGGCCAAATGCATAGGAAGAGGAATGGGGAGACCCAGAGGGGAGAATGTGCCGGCCTCCCCACCTCCTCCCCATTCCCTTGCCTTTTACCTGGGCACACTTGCCCCCTTTATCCATGCCTGGCAATACCCAAGGGAATGGGAGGAGGAGAATGCAAGGGAGGTACACATGCTTGCAAATAAATTCATGAAGGTCAAACCCGCAAATGTGGAAGGAGGATGCTATTGGAAGGTAGGGAAGAACTTCTTTTTTATGTCCAAGAAAATGGATAACTATTCTTATGGTTTCACTGGGGGCCCGAGAGAGCTTGGGGGCCAAACATTACCAAGAGGAAAGGTAGTTGGAGTGTCAAGGACAAAAGCCGTTGCTGGGAATCATGGATTACGAAGTGGACCGGGACTGTTTGCTGTCGTATATCGTTCAAGGAAGGTGTGTCAGTGATAAGAGAGGCCCACGCGTGAGCAAGGCCAAGTCAACTGAGCCAGGTTTCTCCCAGTCTGGCTAATGAAAGAGATCGGCGAAGCAGCTCTTTTCAAGATCACTTTAAAAGAAAACGCATTCTGTTTCTTTTCCAACCAAGTAGAAAAACCAGTTGATCTGTCTCCGTACTTTGAGGGAGAAAGAGAGAGAAAGAAAAAGAGAAACGAATCTTTCATTAGACCTCTGTGTGCATTTTTGTAGCTTGTCATTTTGTTCCCTTGAAATGGGTTTTGCCTGGTGGCTACTTCAGCTGTCAGCTGCTTGACAGAGAGGGGAAAAAACGGAAAGGTTGAGAATCCTTTGAATTTAGAGAATGTAAATGCATCTTTGCCACTTTCTTTGGCTCCCATGGTCTGCAAGGTTGCAAAGGTGTGGTTGAAGCCCTGATGAATTCTTTTGGCATTGATTTTGCTCTGGTTCACAGCCCTCCAAGTGCTTTAGGACTGCAACTCCCAGCATGCTTTACCACTGGCTAGGAAGAATAGAGAAGATGGGACATGCAGTCCAAAGACAGCTGGTAGGCAAAAGGATACTCGCACTAGGGCTAGGGGTGGGCAACTAGACAGCCAGGGGACCACACTAGCCCCCTAGGAGACCTTGGAGGGCTGCACCCTGCACATGCTTCACTTTTTTTGCCCCCAGATGTCACCAAATGCCCCCAAGCAGACCTGGGGAATATTCTTTCCATGTTTTGGGTCCTTCCTGGGTCATTTTAGAGACCTTTTTCAACAGCAGGAAGTGAGTAGAAGTCACTTCCAGTTCACTTCCTGATTCAAAGAAAACCTGTCTTGGAGAGGTGGGCAAAACATGGTAGAAATGCTCCCATACCCTTCTGGAAGTCATTTTGGGGCATAAAACTTTGGAAGTTTTTTTTTTTAACCTCTAGGAGGCCAAGAGGGCCTTCTGAATGTAGTGGAAATGCTTTCCATACCCCCTAGAGATCATTTTGGGGCATTTTCAAGCTAAATAAATAAAAATAAAAAAATAAAATAACAAATATATTTTAAAAATTGCATTTTATTACCACAAAAATAGCCCCGGGACTGCACACAGCCCCTGTGTCGCGCTTTGTTCACCTCCAATTTAGGCCGTTGTGACTGAATTCATGCGGATGGTGGACATACTGTCAGATAAGAACTGTTGGTTTCTGGGGAACAAAATCTGGCCCTGACTCAGGGCGTAAGCAGGAAGCAAGACACACTGTGTGTTTGCCCTTTTTGTGGGTGTGGAAGTCTGGTTTATGTGGCTGGAAATTCAGCTTTTTCGAAAAATAGAAACAAGGATTGACAGTTTGACCCAGAAGAAGATACATATGGGAGTGTTGAACTGAGGTGGCCTCCTGTTGAGACTTGTGGATGGCGCGGGAGGAAGACTGGCAGCAGTGACAGGCGGTGGTGTGTCCCTTGATGGTGTCATGGCAGGTTTGGACAGGTACTTAGACCCTGGGATTTCAGGGAGAAAACTTGAGACGTAGGGATGACTCCTTATGATGTCATAGGAGGCACACCCTGGTGATGTCATGGGAGGAAGGTCCTGGTGAGGTCATTAAGTACGTGTCCAGAGGAGGGGAACCAAAATGGGAAAAGGCCTGGGAACCATGTCTTGTGAACAGCAGCTTAGAGAACTGAGTCTGTTTCTCCCCAAGAAAATAAGGGTAAGAGGGAACAGAATAGCTGTGTTTAAATATTTGAAGGGATGTCATATGGAGGATGGAGAAAACCCGTTTTCTACTGCCCTGGGGACTAGAACATGGAGCAATGGCCTCAAACTTCAGGAAAAGATATTCCGCCTAAACATTAGGAAGAACTTCCAGGTAGTGAGAGCAGTTTGGCTGTGCAATACGTTACCGCCGCAGTGGAGCGGAGTGGAGTGGAGTCTCCTTTGGAAGTTGTTAAAGAGAGGCTGGATGGCCATCTGTCATGAATGCTTTGAAGATGTCTTCCTGCATGGCAGAATGAGGTTGGACCGGATGGCCCTTGGAGTCTTCTCCAACTCTGTAATTCTATGATACATGAAAGATCAACTGCAGTCTAGCAAATGTGGAAAATATGAATGCACACAAACATTACAAGGCAGCACTCTTGCCCAGAGATTCTACCAATCCCTTTTGCACCAGAAAAAGGGTTTGGGAACCCTTTCACATCCCATAATTATACCACTATGGTTTCATTTTAATTGCCATGGTTCCATCGCAAGGAGCCCTAGAGTTTGCATTTCAGGGAGGGGTATTTATAATTCTTAGCTGGAGAGATCTGCTGTTTCTCCAAATTACAAATGCCAGCATTCCACAGGTAGTTAAAGTGGAACTGTTGTGTTGTTTAGTGTGAAAGGACCCCTGGTCTTGAGATCCTGAAACACTTGTCACGGCAGCAGATTTGTGAAAAGCATGGAATTCCACAAGGGAGCCTTTGCCAAAATGGGCTCTTTGTCTTTCTGGCCTGGTGGTCCACGGTTTCGTTATTTATGCACACAACATGCAGATGCATTTCACAGATAAAGGCTGGGGTGTTTGTATGTGTCCAGGCAACATCAAGATAAGGAATGCACAAGCAAGGAGAGGCTGCCGCAATGTGCTTCCGCCTGAGCCAAATGGGAAAGGCGAAATCCAGCACCTCCTCTCCCTTCTGCAGAGTTAAAAGAGTGCAAACTAGTTTTGCACTTTGAGGTCAGTTTGCAGCAATTGAAGGAAGTTGAGGACAAAGGGGGACATTGGGAAGAGGAGAGAAACAGGGGCATTTTTAAAAAGGGCTACAAAACATGGGACGTTGGAGAATGAATCGGGGTCTCAATGCCAAAGTAAGACGACTGGAGGATGTGATGTGATCGTGTCTGCTATTGCTTTTTTGTTTGATCTGAAGCTTGCCTTTTACCTGCTCATGGGAGTTTTTTTTAAAAAAAGCCTTGAAGCACGTTGCAAAATTGTGCTGAGTTCAGTTTGTTACTCTCTCCCCTTCCTCCACACTCCTAACTTTCCTGGGCCAGCCTTTATTTTTTCTTGTACTCCCTCTAGCGATGTTTGTACCAGTGCAAGCAAACCACTTGGCCACGTACCCGGACACTCCTTGGCTCATTTTGCCCTCTGCTTTGGTTTTTAGCAGGAGGTTCATCCAGCTGTTGCACATTTTGCAGTACACTCATGCCTTCATTTCCCTTTTATCTTTACATTGCATCAAATTTATTGACGTGGGTACCTGAGCACAGTTAGGTAACCACAGTTAATTTTCTGCGCATATATGTGGGTAAAGATGGGGAGTTAAAATCTAAAATAGTAATAAAATGGTCACCAAGCATGTTTTTCAAATGTTGAGAAATCCTGACAAGAAAGCTGAGCTGATGAGAACCTGGACTTATTTTGTGCAAAATTTACCCATGGTTATTTTGCGCTGAAAGTGGCATATTTTTCTGCATAGGAAATAATATTTATGCACAGGGCTATTGTATTTTGTAAAGAAAATGTTTCCTGGGTGGAAGCAGCTATAATTAGGGGTGTACTGTGTCCCAAATTTGCATGAGGTTGTTTTGCACAGAAAGCGGTGTTTTTGGTACAGAGAACAATATTTACATGCAGTAAATAAATAAAAGACAGACATTTTATTTTCAATGCAGAAGATGCTAGGCAAAAAAAATACCATGTGGATTTTGTGCAAAATAAGTCCTGAATTACGAATAGTCTTAAAAAACCACACAGTTTTTAAAGACTTTTTACAGGTGGAAAATAAAACCCTGGTATAATTGCTTGTTGCCATGTGAGTATCATATACATCTATATGAAGAAAGACTGTAAGCCAGCAATTGTGACCGAATGAAGAAATTTTATGTAGGAAATTTGATCTAAGACTTGGAGTATCAATGGACTCACCTTAAACCATCATTTAATAATGTTTCAGGTACATACCTGCATGGAATTGGGCTCTTCTCTCCCTCTTATTCTAGCATGCCTCTTAGAAAATCCAAAGCGCAATCTATGTATGAGTGAACCAGAGTTTGGGAAAGTGGTGTTTTTGGATTACACCTCCCAGAATCCTCCAGCCAGCATGGCAGCTGGTGTAGCTGGTTGCACTCCAGAAAAGTAACTTTTCCAAGCTTTGCAGTGAACCCCTAACGTTATAGGAAGCATCTGGTTCTAAATTACCCATCAGCTTACTTATGCCTGAACACAGTGGAATTCTGGTTTGTTTGAAACATGGTTAACTCAAACAAGCCAACATGAAGAGATGGTTTCCCATCTTGACGTGCTCACTCATCATCGTTTCCTGATGTTAGAGATGGCGAGGGCTCGATCGCTTTTAAGCCAGGGAATTTTAAATGTCTGATGGTATCTCCCACACCGCAAATGTCAGCTGATATCTACCACCCAAAACACATATTTTTTCAATCCTCGCATGATGAGAACCCATACAAGAAAGGATGAGATTTTAAACATCCTTCTTTCGCACATGCTGGTCCCAATCTGGTGGAAACATGAAAGGGTAACAAAATTAATAGAAGCAACTATTCCAGAAGCCCACCTTTCTTTCCAGACTATTCATCTCCTTGGTGGTGGGTCCTGCATGGCAACTCCTTTGCATATTGTCCAACTATCCTGACTTGTCAGTCCTGATCTTCTGCCATCCCACTTTTTCATTTAATATTTGCTTTTACCGGTTCCAGCACAAGATAAAACATTATTGTATCTACAAATTGTGCAACCAATACAACCCTGACATTCTTAACCCTCCTCCCCCAATTTGTTACCCTCGTTCCTTATTTTGCGTCTTCTCTATAATATATACTATTTTCGAAATCTTTTGTCGAACCTAATTTATGTGCAACGTCCTTTTCTTCCCAATTGTCCTATCTTTTATAGTATATATAATATATTTAATTAAATAGCTATTAAATCCCTGTAGGCTCCGGCAAGAGCAAACTGCTGGCGACTTCTCCTAGCTTATGGGTCCTTCCTCACGGATAACTTTTGCCAACGTCATTGTGTTCTGATGCCGCTTGGCCACACGTTTCATGGTGGAAATGCTGGAGGGCATCTTTTGTGGCATAGCTTCGGAATAAATCGTGTTGGGATAATCTTGGACGCTTTGATCTCCACTAACAAGCTTATCAGGGCCTACGTATCTTCCCACTCTTGACAGATTTCAGCTACCTATCGATTAGGCCATCTGGCTCTCTTCTGCTCCGAGTGGGTTTCAAAGCCTTCGTCGATTTTAAAACAATTTAGAAGTTTCTTCTCACTTCTAGAAGAATCAGGGACAGTTGGAGAGCTTCTTTGTGGTTGACCTCGGCTGTCTCAGATCTCCACGGGAGCAAAGCCGTTCCCAATTACATTTTGAGACAAATGATTTGAGGAGCGTGGGTTGGATTGGGACTTAGTCATACCCTGAGTAGACCCCCCCCCCAAAAGAAAAAATTACAAGGAAAACCTTTATCTGGAATATGCAGTTGGCTTTCGTATGGAGAAGAATATCTGAGCTGAAAGGATCTTTTTTTAAAAAATCATTTTATTGAAATTTCACAGATAAAACAAACATTTGTTATTGTTATTTCACTTGAATTCTTTCTTGATTCTTCCATACTGGTCTAGATTTCATTTTCAATGTCACTTAACAAAGTTATGTCATTGTACTGCATTTTACAGCTATTATACATGGTGGCTCTTGCATTTCATTTTCTATATTCCAGCTTCATGATACCCAACAAAGTCATCTCATTAATTTTTAATACAAAATACCATGAATTACAGACGTCTAATCATCATCCAGCAATCATCTACAATTTGCCATTCTTTCTGAATTTCATTGTCTGATTTCCCTCTCCGTCTTTGAGAGACCATATCAGCATTTTTATTTTCAATAAAAGTTCCCCACCGTTGCTCTATTAAAGGAATTTGCTGTGTTTTCCATATCTTTGCATATTCAATACGCACTGTTGTTATCATATATAATAGTAATCTCCAATGTTTCTTTATGTTCATGCCGTCTACTAAATCTATCATATTTAGCAAGTACATTTCAGGAGTCATAGGAAACTGTAGCTTCTATATTTCACGAATCCAGTTATGTATCTCAGTCCAATATTTCTTAACCTTCGGACATGTCCACCACATATGATATATCGTGCCCACCAAGCTGAAAGGATCTTTTGAGCAGAAGAATATGCATTTTAGATTATAGAGGGTATGTCATAGTATGCAATTTGAGGTATGTAACGTTGGTTATTGCCTTTAAAGCCCTGGCCTAGGTTACTTATGGGATCACCTCCCATATACTCTACCCCATACATTCAGGTCCTCTTGGGGGCGTTTACAACTGGCCAGGAACAGACCAGCAATGACCACCCAAAGGACTTCTTTTTCAGCATCTTTTCAGGATGCTGAAAGTGGAATAATAGCACTTTAACAGTATAGTGCAGAAATGGCCAGGTTCTCCTATGTCAAGTGGGCTTTTGCTAAGCAAACTAAACGTGCCTAGCAGCCCCTGGTCATCACAGTAGTGGGAATGGGTGGGTGACGTTCGGAGATGATAGCAGTGGCCCTTTAGCTAATTCTTGTTAGTGCTCGGCGGTAAACCATGTCTGAACGACCATGAAAACTCTATGATGGGACAAAATGGAACAAGATTCAGTGCCAGAAGATGAGACTCCCAGATCAGGGCATATTCAGTGAGCTACAGGGGGAAAGGAGAGAATGAGGATCAGTAACCCCAGGTCTAATGGTGCAACTGGACTCAAGCCAGAAGGACGTTCGGCTGTTGACGTGCTCAGAGTTGAAGGGAAAGTCCGTGGCTTCACAAGGCATTCGATGAGAACATGGAATGTCAGAAGCATGAATCAGCTGGCAGGTTGCAAAACAAGCAATGGAATGTGTGTATCACGAGATGGCAGGACTCGTTAGAGAAAGGCAACAATTCTTGGTAAGGTAGGAGGCGGTGGGAAAAGAGGAAGGACGCATTACAGCTGGACTCCTTTGGTACTCCCAGCTTGCAAGACCTTTTGGTAACAGAGGGACTTGGTGGCTTTGCTTAATTTGAAGTCAACTTGATTGTGACTTAACAACAGCAACTAACAAAAAAGAGAGAGAAAAGAAAGACAAGCTCATGCTTTTAAGGCAGCACTCTTCCCCTGAGATTCTTTTCCCTCACCCTGAAGACTAGAGAAGAGGGTTGGGGAGCTGAAAGTTGGAACAAGGTGCTTGGCTTGGTCATGCCTTCTTGCCCCCTTATCATGTCTGGTTTTTCTTCTTGTTATTCTTGCTATAATTTTCTCTCTTTCTCTTCTGCTAGCTTCTTTTAACTTTCTGCTGATATTTTTCTTACTGCTTATTTTCTTCTTTTCATCACATCTGCATTGAGTCTTTCCTGAGAAACACTGCTTTATGTTTGATTTGAGCCAGCATGGAATAGTGATTTGAGCATTGGGCTATGACTGTAGAGACCAGAGTTCAAATCCCGGCCCAATCATGGAAAACCGCTGGGTGACCTTGGGCAAGTCACACTCTCTCAGCCTCAGAGGAAGGTGGTGGGATAGAGAGAAGGTCCTCAAAGATCTCAGCTTGCTAACAGATTCATAGGTAAGATCTGAATCTACCCAGAATTTTTTTCTTTCACTTTGAATAAACGGTGTGTGTTGCTTTTTTCTGGGTCTCATGGATCCAACTATAATTGAATGTTGCTGAAGGACATATGATCCATCCCAAGTCAATGCAGGAATTTATAGCTTGTTCCTGTTCTCCACCATACCCAAACATAGATGAAATCTGGGACCCATGTGGCCAAGCAACATCAGAGTGTGGTCAAAATGGCAAAAGATGAGCTGGGAGAACCTGCAGCAGTTGGCTTTTGCCTGTACCTATTGAGAAGGGCAAGATACCACTCCCTCTTGTCTCTCGTCTGTTAAGAGTTTTTTAAAAAATGTACAATTAAGACAACACAGCACGCTCTTAAAAGGCCTGTCTTCAGTTCTCAAAAAGCTATCAGAATGAACAAGTCTTTGCCTGCGATGGAAAGACTGCAAGGAAGGGCTATTCCAGCCTCCCTAGAAAGGAAGTTCCACAGCCTGGGGCAAGCGCCGAGAAGTCCCTGTTTCTCATCCCCATGAATAATACCTGTGAAGGTGGTGAGACCGAAAGAAAGGTCTCTCTTGAGTATCTCAGGGCCCAGGCAGACTCAAACTGGGGAGGTACTGGCTAAGGAGGATGGGCGTTGTGACACTAGAAACACAACCAACAGATTGTTGCCGGCACAGAAAACTCTGTTCAGCCTTTCCGGTCTGGGTGTTTGAATACTTCCTCCTTCCATTCTTTCTTAATCCGTTTCTTTCCTGAGATCATGCTGTAATTTCCTGCTGTAATCTTAAGTCTTTCTTTTTCTTCTTCTGTGTTTTTCCTTCTGTGCATTTCATGGCGTGAAAGGAATTGGAAGACCATCCCCGTCCATGCAGGAATCTAATAGCTTGTTCACGTTCTCCTCCACAGCCAAACTCAGTTTTTAGGTTTCTAGGCTCTGCTCAAGATCTCAGGCAATTTGCTAACCCCATAAGATGTGTTGATGGTTTTTAAAAAAAATGTTCATGCTAAAGAGCAACAAACAAAACAGGTGAAGTCTGCAACAGAATGTTGCAATGCCTCCGGCTGTTCATGGCTTCAGAAAACAATGCCCTCATCCAGGATATCCCATTTCACTTCATCTCCACCACCACCCCATAATTTCCTGTTGTTCTTCCCTGATGGGTACTCTCCAATGCACATTAGATGTTCTCCTGTCCCCACTTCTGCAGTCCTGGGGTTTTGATGAGATAGGATGTAATTGTTCTGTAAGTTTCTTCTTGAAGGAACCAACAAGTAATTTTCTTCCCGTGCCAAGGAAGTCTTTGAAAAGTGCACAGTTTGGGAAGCCTGTTTGCCATTCCGGACTTATTCTGTGCAACATTAGCACTGGACTGTTTTACACAGAAAGTAACATTTTCTGCACAAGAAACAGAATTTTCCATGAAGAGAGTAATATTATTGCAGGGGGGAAAATTGTGCAGAAAATCCTATTTTCTGCGGAAAAGAACCATGTGCGAATTTTTTACAGAGTAAGTCCAGAACTGGGAACATTCTCATTAGCCCTGGATTCTCAGGTTTTCTCCACACTTGGAAAACAAGGAAATTTTTGGACAATTTCTCTAACATTTTTAGATATTCTCTCTGTTAAGCTGATTTCTCTTTCTTGCATCTCACTGCTTCAGTTTTTAGCTCTTGTGTCCTTTTGACACTTAGTATTTGGGTTTGCTGGTAGAGGAAGTTTCTCAGCAACTCCTTCTCAAAAGGATTTTTTTTTCCACAATATGTTTTCTGGAAGCCATTTCTTTGTGCTGATTGCCATAACTGGGGCTTGCTCATAGTGGGGAGTGAGTTCTCAGAGGGATCCTTTGACGATGCCGACGAAGATTCTTCATAAGGCTTTCATACAAGACTGCCCGTTGAGAGCCAAATAACCACCATTAAAACCCAAGTGTGCCTTCCACGAAAGGGCTTTTAGCAGGAAGTGATGGTTGTACAAGCTGCCACTTTGTCCAATTAAACTCCGCTAGCACATCTCAGCTTTTTCGCCTGCAAACGAGATGGTGGAGGAAAGATGACTTGCATTAGCGTTGTTGGCAGTGGTGTGCAAAATAAGTTTATGGGCACTTAGCTTAATGGAATTGGAATGTTTCCTTTTTCTCGTCAGATGCATTTCACACAAAAGTGTTATTTCCACTCAACTCATTGTTTTGTGTAAAATGTGCAAAAAAAATATTAGATTTTAGAAAAATACCTATGTATGTTTTTGTAAACTGCAGGGTGGAGTTGCTTCAACATTCCACGTGTTTTTCTGCACAAAACATTTTCCCCAAACACTTCCGTTGTCCCAGTACTGGGCCACAACAGCGTTCTCACCTTGGCATTATTGCTCCCAAATGGAAAACCATTTTTCCACCGGTAAGCAAATGATTTTGAATATTCTTTCCATCTCTGCTGTGGAAATTCTGGGATTTGTAGTTTAGGGAAAGACTTGACATTCCCCAGGATGTCACTAGAGGAGCTCTCTGGAAGAGAATCCCAAGTATCTCGCCAGCCTCCATCTCTCATAGGATGGGCCCTTAAAATATCAGATTGCTCTAATTGTGCAGTGTAGATGCACCCTTATAGTATTGTTAGCTTCTTTTATTTGAGATAAGACATTACTGGATCTAGAGGCCACATTTGCTGCAGACTTTTCTCCCGTGTTTGTTCTTCCTCAATAACTTTTGCCATTTTGACCACATTCCAATGTCACTTGGCCATACATACGTGGCTTAGATTTCATCTGTGAAGTATTGGAAGGTAGGTGGGAACTTTTATTAAGCTGTAGCTGCAAGCATTCTTTATTATGGGTTATGCTGGCTAGCTCTGCTGTGAGTTGGAAAAACATATTTGTCATGCACAGAAACTTTCTTTCGCGCAAAACAACCACTGTTTCCAGAAATAGATGTGGGGGTTTCGTTCTGGGGAAAAAAATCCAATTTTGCTCAAAACTCATATTTTCTGCATGAAAAAATGTGGGCTTTGTTATGTAAACCCCACAATTTTCATGCAAAAACAAAAAAAAACTAATGTATTTTTTGGCAGAATAATTTCCTCCCATGCTTTGGGATGGGCAAGCACTTTGTGAAAAATTCTTCCTGCATGGGTTCCTTGATTGTTACAAATCCCATTTTTTTCTCCGGGAAATAAATAGCAGGCAATATTCGTTCTACCTCTGGGAGAGTGGATCGCTTGAAAAGCTTTCTTCTATCTACAAATAAACCTCCTGGACATTTAGCAAGTGCTCAGCAACGAACACGTCCTACTGAAAAGAGCCACAATCTAGAGCAATACTAATAAATCCAACGCAGTGCATTTAGTTTCCTTTTAAAAACTCGTGAATATACCCCGTGATGTTCTTTGTGCTGGTTTCCAAGTAGTTCCCTGGTTGCACTCCGGAAACAGGTTGGGTTTGTGCCTCTTTCAACTTTGGACTCCGTTCTTCTGCCTTTTACCCTATATTTACCTTAAGTTACTTTTCAGGCTGTGTAATGAGCTATGGCACGGTGGAAGAAGAAAACATTGTAAGGTTGTTTACTGTGGTCTGAAAAATACACTACAGAAGTTAAAAAGGAACAGACAGCAAAACTGAATCTATTTATAAATTGCAAACTCAATAAAACATCAGGATCTTTACTTTTCCTACCCTAAATCTTTTAGAATTTTTTAAAACCTGGCCACTCTTTGTAAAGTTGAACATCCAGCTTTGAGTTGAGTCTGTTCCTCACCTGTAATTCTGTTCACCATCCAAGTAAAAAGCTCATGTTTTAGGTAATGTGTGTAAACCTTCCCAATAACTGAGAATAAGCTAATAAGATGATAAGTAACTTGCATGGTCCTATTTCCCTACTTGAAAGTTGCCACTATAATACCTTTATTCCAAGCATTTGGAACATTACCGGTTTTGTTAATGGAAGTTGCCAACTAAGCTGGCTTAAATTTTAATAAACGAGGTGGTATGGAATCTAAGGGCTTCACCAGGTTTAAGCAGAGATATTAAGTCAGGGATTTCTCCAGGAGTTGCTGCTTTGTGGAGGAAGAAGAAGAATGGGAATAAAACAATTTAAGGAGCTGAGCACTTGCACATTGTCAGGAGTGCGAATGGCCTCTGTAATCCTGGGCTGGAGTTCGGTTGGATTAGTCATAATAGAGCAAACTTCGGGCAGTTTTGGCTTCTGTTCCCACAGGTGCCGACTTATCTTTACCGATCGTAAGCGGGAGAAAAGACATTGGCATTGCACTCAGCTCCGTTTCGAATTTTGCAACGCCACGCCCTTGCTTAAATGGACATGACCAATCTGGATTGCTGAGTCTGCTCGGCTTATCTAATGAGTTGACATTTATCGGGTAAATCATTGACTGGTGGAAGGAGGGAGTTAAAGGTGATGAGGTGAGTTTGAAAGACTCCTGCAAGGCAGGGAATTGAGGTGTGGTCAGAAATTATTAAAGGGCTGGATGTGACTTAGCAAACAAAAGTTTGATCTGTTGTGCAGAGGAGTGACTCTTTTGGAGGGTAGATTTTTTTTCTCCAGAAGGAGCAAGTTGGTAATCTGAGGGGATCCCTGAATAACTAGATGGTATGCATGAATTTTTTGTTTGGCAATTGTTGGTGCAAACACAACTTGGAATTAATCTGATTGTTCTTAACCTGGGGTCTGTGGCACACACAGTTTCAGTAGGAATAGCTAAAGCAAAACCCGCCTTTTCCCAGCTCAAAATTTACTGCATGGTTTGCTGCAGACACATTGCCACAACCAGTCACTGAAAGTCTGTGTTTCTCCGGCCCTCATCCACCTTCATCCCAATGCTTCTAAAAAGCTTTCCAGCTAGACAGAGGATGAGGAGAAAAGGGGTTGGGCAGGCATGACAAGACTTCGTAAGGAGGTTCACTGTCAGAGGGTTTGTTAACCAAGGTATACCTGTACTGTTTTGTCCTTGTTTCCTTTGGATGATACAATGTGGGAATATGGACTCCGGTTGTTTTTTCTTCTTTTCAATAACGTAATTTTAATTTGCTCCTGTTCCTCCCCTTTTTCCCCCCTCCAGATCATATTTTATTCACCATTACTTGGGAGGAGCTGTACAGAAAACTAAACTTGGACTCCGTCCTTAATTTATGAGAGGCATGGCCTAAGTGGTTCTCTTCCCACCGGATCCTCTGGACCACTGTTGGACGGGATGGCCAATTCCAGGTCGTATGGATCACACTATGCCTTGACAGCCATAGGGCTGGGGATGCTTGTTCTTGGAGTCATCATGGCTGTTTGGAACTTGGTCCCGGGGTTTGGTCTGACATCGAAGCCCCACTCGGTCGGAAACAGTAGCAAGACTGATGCCGATGGAGGAACGTTGCATAAGAGCAAGACTTTTTCTGTGGCTTACGTTTTGGTCGGGGCCGGGATACTCCTTTTGCTCTTTTCTGTTTGTCTGAGCATCCGGGACAGAAGGAAGCAAAGACAAGATGAAGACATCGCTAGGATGCGGCATCAAGCAACAGTTGAGCAGCAGCAGCAAGAAGACAGGTGAGAAGGACATCCGCTAAGGTTGGGAAGGGCAGTTTTCAAAGGTTGTTGGCCCCTCCAGGGGACATTGGAGAGCTGCACATTCTGCAAATCCCACCATCATTTAAAAAAAAAAAAAAAAATCCCCCCAAATAGCCCCAAAGCCCTCTGGGTAATGGGGTGCAGTTTTGTCATGCATATGGTCCCCAGGCCATTTAGGAGAGACCCTTTTTGTCACAACAGGAAGTAATCTGGGAATCACCTCCTGTTCACTTCCCGGTTTTTTTGGAAAAAAACTCCTGGACCTAAAATGGCCAAGGAGGTAAAAGCAAAATTAAAAGCATTTAAAAATCCGTTAAAAGACAGAATATAAACATCAACAGCATACCGTTTCACTAAAATCCCATTCCAGGAGATCCCTAACAGCCTGTTGAAATAGCAAAGTTTTCACATGCCAGCAGAAGCACAGCCAGCATGTGAATATTATATAGCATTTTGCATATATTTTGCTGATGGTTTGGTATATTTTTTTAAAAAAATTGTGTTAATATTTTGGAAGCTCCCTTGAATTTCTGTGTTGAGGAAAGAACAAGATATACTATATAAGATAAATGAATCAATTGATATTCTTTAAAGGGATAAAAAAATGACGGACAAGGCATGTGTTAAAACTAAAAATGGGATGGGAATGGTCCATCTCTCCAGATGATGTTGGACTGAGGCCATTTCCGCACTCGCCTGTTATAGCGCGATGATTCCGCTTTCAACATCCTATGGAATCCTGGGCTGGACAGCCCCTCCCGAAATTGCAAACCCCAGGATTCCATAGGATGTTGAACGCGGAATCATCGCGCTATAACAGGCGAGTGTGGAAATGGCCTGAATCTCCCCTCATTCCTAGCCAAGTTGAGGAATGATGGGATCAGCAATCCAAAAAACTCTGAAGGGCAGCAGTATTTCTACCCCTGATTTCCACATTGCAATGAATTAACACTCTTTTAAAAAAGAACTTTCTAAGCTATGATAATGAAATGCAAATGAACCAAGGCATTGACTTTCCCAAAATTCTCCCCTTTCAGTCAAGAGGAAGACGAGGAGACCCACTCGCGCTATTACGTCCCGAGTTACGAAGAGGTAGTGAGCGCTGATTATCCTATACGGACAGACACAGACCGAGATGCTCCGGTCACCATGTCTCTCCCCTCCTACGAATCTCTCACGGGGCTTGACGAAACCGCCCCAACGAGACCCCCTGCTCCCGCTGCCGATGGGCAACCCAACCTCGAGCGCCAGCCAAGCAGGCACAGCTCCCGTTTGGGCAAAAAACTGAAACCCTTAAAAGTCCGGCGAATCAAGTCTGAAAAGCTCCACCTCAAAGATCTCCGAGTCAACCTTCCCGAGGGAAATGGTTCGAGCCGGATCACGATTGAACCTCTGACTCCCCCTCCGCAGTACGACGAGATTTCCAACAAACCACCGGAAAGCCAGGGAGGTTCTTAGGACAACCTTGAGGACCGATTTTCTAAAACTCTCATTAAATACTTGATTTGGGGGGCTGAGTCAAGTTTTAACCTTTAAAAAGGGATGGGATGGACCATATACTCTTTTTTCCCTTCTCCGTTTTGGTGATTCTTTGTTTCCAAAAGGGACCAAAGTGCTACATGAGTTATGTCACTAAAACGTACATTTTATGTTGAATATTTCTGCAATTTAAAAAAAAAATAGAAAACATGAATTCTTGTGCATAAACTGCCTCCCAAGGTAGCATGCCTGGAGAATCATTTGGCATCTCAATGAAATACTATTTTGATGCACAGAGCAGTCTTACGCTCCTCCCATGGCATGAGGCCTCATCTGTAGTAAATCAAGATCGAGATTTACCACTTCTAATGTGAACTCATCCCAGAAGCAATCCTTCCAGATTTTGTGCAATGAGATCCAGATAAACACTAGGGCAGGTTTGATAGTTGTAAAAGTTTGACTTTTTATATTTGTGTTTTGCTAAGCTCTGGCTTATTTTCGACTCTTTGGATTTGGATTTTCCTAAAAGTAGCACTCCGTGTCCTCTGTTTGTCACGGTAACTTCTTCGTTTTGGGGTGGTTCCTTTTTCCCAACAAAGGTGGAGGTACAGGGCGTTCCAGGAACCCCTCATAAAACAAAAAATGTGGAGCGTTGCATCCTGTTACAGCCAATGCATACAACCTTCACACCTTTGCAGGCAGTACAAGTGAAAGTAGCTTTTTTCCCACAATGGAGAAGCTACACAAGTGCCTTATCCAAGCATCCATAACTAGAGAGATAAAGCCCTGTAGAAACCAAGGGGGGAAAGGGCTTTTACAATCCTATGAAGTCTCGGCATCATCACATAACTTTGCGTTATACAGTTTCCGGTCTGACAAATCAGAAAAAAAAAATAAATACTGGCGTTTGGATCCTTCCAAACGAAGAGGCACATTTCTTTTCTAACATGCAGTTCTCCCGAATTTTGCCGCTACTGTGTTATAAAATACGAAACCTATTTTCAAAGGGTGTGTAATCTTTTGAAGTCAAGAGTTGGGATGCTGTGACAAAAGAAAACCCTTTTTTAAAAATAAATTAAAAAAATACGCAAGATGTGTGTGGCTTTAACTGGAAGAGTGAGAAATGCTTTGAAAATTGAATAAAAATGTTCCCTCTTACAGAAAAAAAGGAAAGTCCTTCATATGGGCGCCATGGAAAATGTTCTTCTGAATAGCTGGGACTATGAGTTTGCTGTTCCCTGTTGCTAATTTTCTATGGCCCATTTAATCCATTTGGGGGATAGGATTCAGCACTTGGATAACTCCTACGAAGTTCAGACTAAAACCCGAACCAGACTCGCTAACATGGAAACCATCCGTGGCCGTTGCTGCAGTCTAGGCAGGAACTCAGGATACTTTGGGAATTGTAGCTGGAGGAAGTGGACTAGAACTCCCACCAGAGAATGTTAAGGAACTCACCAAACAATTTTTAAGATTTTCCTTCTCTCCCAGGAAGTGCATCAATAGTTAATTGCAATATTCACTGGGCAGAATCAGCTTGTACGAAATTTACTTTTTGGACTGCCATTTTCAGAATCACTCCACCAACCTGGCTAGGAGCAGCAGTGCAGAAAGTAACTTTTCCAGTCTTTGAGTAGGCAGAAAAAGCTTTGGTGTCTTTGCTCTGAGAAGGTTGTAACATACAATATGTCCCCCCGTATCTGTTTATGAGTATACAAAATTTCACTTTCCTGTGCTGAAATGTCCAAAAAATCTTTTGTTCCCATTTCTTTTTTGACCACTTGTTAAATTTTATGTTTTTAACAGTGATGCCATGGCTTTGGGTTGCAAATAATGGCTCCAAAGCCTCTTGGATTCCAAAGTTGTGTCCATTTTCAGGGCTTCCTCCCCTGTATACTCATTTCGATACGTATGTTATTCATCTCCCTGGGAAAAAAAATTGCGTTTGCTATTATGTGCATTTTTTTCGTCGTTCGGATACAGGAGATCTACTGTGCACTTAAGGATGTCCTTTATTTTCAGTGCGTGTATGTGAAAGAGGGGAAAATGAAATTTTGTGGCACCTTTTAGAGAATTATTTATTTTAGCATGAACTTTAGTGGGTTACCACGGGCCATTTCTGGAAGATGGACCAGGTGGGGACCTGGATAGAAAGCATATGGGGGGGAAAAGAAGGCCGTACTCCAGGCCGAGGCTGGAGGCTGTTTGGTTGCCGTGGCTACAGAGGAAGTCCCTGCCATTCACGGCAGGCGAGGAAGCGTCAGTGGCTCAGCCGGTTCGGTTGCCATGGACACCGGGGGTGGAATCTGTTGCCTTGGCTCCGCCTCCAGCCCTGAGTTCTCAACTTGAAGCTGGAGGCTGCGGCCTAGTCTGGTTGTCATGGCGACGTGTCCGGCCTAACTACGTCCACAGGCCTGAGGCAGAGGTGAGGGAGCTGCCGGTGGATTTGGCGGAGGGGGGAGGTTGATTGGGGCCCCTGCGTGGTGGGATGGGGGGCTGTCCCTTCCAATCAGGGCTTACTTTGCATCAATATACCCCCCCCGAACGGCAAGGTAATCGAGGCTTTTATACACTTTTCTGATGGCAGATGCACCGCTCCCTAGACTTGCATCCACGTGTGTATACACTGAGGCCTTGATTGCGTTAATAGTTCAACCCCAGCATGCCTTTGCATATCTCAAACCCGTGGATATTGGGAGGAGGAAAAAAACCCAAGAGATCCCTTCTCCCCTGAGCATGTGCAGAGGGCATTATTTCCCCCCACATTCTGCAATCGCAGAAAATACTTTCGGCAGCTTCACTGGGGATTTAGAGGCAAGAAGACTTCCAGACAGAGGAGTGAAAAAGACCGAGTGCTGTTCTCAACCCAATTCCCCCCCTCTTTCTTTTGCATTGGCCACCAGACCCCACCCGCATTTCTAGAAGGGAGGGAGAGATGGCAGCGTGCAGCCACCTCACGCCTAAATCCAGAAGCCCCTTCCAAGTTCTTTGCTTTAGGTGTGCTGGGGACCCTGCAGTGGTGTAACAATGCGCGCTATGCACCTGTATTTTGTTATTGAATTTCTCTTAATGCTGTCAACTTGGAATGGACACTTGTTTTCTCAGCAAAATGCATTCGTGACAAAATCACTGAGGTGGTAGTCCTACGTGCTAGAGGTGAGACGCGTGTGGCTTCTTCTGTTGGTGTTACTGTGTGCTTCCAAGGCATTTCTTAGGGCCATTCTGTCATGGGGTTTTCTTGGCCAGATTTGTGCAGAGGGGTCTTGCTCAGGCTGAGAGAGTGTGACTTGCCCAGGCATTCCCATGACTGAGTGGGGAATCTGAATCCTAGACCCCCAAAGTCTTAGTCCAAAATTCAAGCCGCTACACCCGCTGGGTCTGTAGCCCACCTTATGAAGCACTATTGGCTATACCGGCTGGGGTGGTTGGGACATACAGTCCAACAACCCGGAAGAAAGTCTTACTGAAAGGCACAAATTCGGAGAAAGTCTTAATCAGCTCCATCGGATGTTGTCCTGGTTCTGTGTATATAGCCATAGGAGCGTGCAAGTTGTTTATAAGATCTGCAAATGAGAAAGGATGTTTCCACCACTTATTTGAAATATTTGTGCTGTTGTTACTAAAACATTATTTGGCTTATATCCTGCCCCTTCTCATAAGAGCTCAAAGCAGCCAACAGTTTTTAAACTCTTGTAAATCTTCTAATCTGTCTTCTAATTTGCTAATTACTTATGTTTCCCACCTCTTAAAATTTACATTTTTTTTCAGATTGGTTTTATTGTACACCCCTCTGAGATCTGCCGACAAAGGGCAGGATATAATTATTTTCATTAATAAAAATAACAATCCTAAACTTCGGTTTGTATCCTGACCCTCCATATTTCCCAGGAAGTTTGTGACAGTAATAAAAACAAAGAGTTCTGCTGAAATGTCAACAAGAAATGATAATTTTCAGATGGATAGCCGTATTAATCTCTCAAGCAAAACACAACAGAATCTTTGTTAAATATGCTACATTCCTGGACAAAAATCGATAAAAACATCTGTTTTAATAAACTCCTTGCTCTGCAACGTGCAACAAAATTCCGTTGCTTTTCGTAAAAAAGAAATTGGAAAAAGAAATTAAAAGCAGTGGTTATAGAGAACATTTAAGCCAGCTTTTAAAAAAGGAAAGGTGCATTACTAATAAAACTGACTCAAAAATGCAGAAAGTTGGATAAGAAGGAAGAATTTCAGGAGATGTGGGTCTTTTTGTCCTACTGTTAGAAGGGACGCCGGCTGCCATTTCTTCTGCATTACTGTTCAGAAGTTCAGGACTCACTCACTGGTGCTTATTATTTGCGGGCAAAAATGATATTTGGTGATGTGTTATTTGTGGGATGCGTCATGGCTGTTCAGATCTCCAAAGTTTTTAGTTTAAAATGGGTAGGGCTGTTTTTCTAACCGATGCTCTCTTTGCCCGTTCTCTGTCTTTCTCTCTTGTGCTTCAAACATTGCCAAATGGCTGTGCCTAACCGCTTTTCTTTAAAATTATACTAGCTATTGGCAAAATGAAAAAAAAATCAGAATGTTTATAAAACATATCCTTTCTTTTCAGCAAAGATTTCTATAGTAGTACAATATAAATGTTCCCCCCGACCCCCAATTCCATTTTTTAGCACTTTCCCCAAATTGTCCCCTCTTAACATTTTGTGAATTATACCTTTTTTTGGTCATCATTGTTTTCCTGCCCTTTACGCATACTAATTTTAACAGTTACCTATTTTACCAATTTTTATCCATTAATCTCCCACTTTCCATTTTCCTTATTCTATGACGTCTATTTTACATTATCTGTCTTTACTTTAAATCCACATAGTCACTGGTTGCCAATTGTTGAGTGGAATTTTCTTTGAGCAAGCTGGAAAGCTTTCCTGATTCTTTCACGTCCATAACTTTGGTTTTCCATTCTTCTATGGGCAGGCCCTTTTTCTCTTTCCAACATTGGGGACATAATCTCGCAGTGTCTCTAACCACCTTTTTAAGGCCCACAATCCTTCTGACCTAGGCCCTTTCCGCAGGACGTTGTTGTTCCACAACGGCGACGGGAAAAGGATGGGACCACGACGACGCTTCTGCATGATGTCACGGTCCCGTCCTTCTCCCGTCGCCAGGTGACACGATCGTGGGTTGAATCATTGATGGGTTTTTCCCTGTCAATGACCCACGATCATGCCACCGTCTCACACTTACCTGTCCTGTGAAAGCCCCAGAAGTGCAATGGCAGAGCTTCCTGCCCCAGCAGGAAAGTACCTGGCTCTGTTGCAGAAGGAAGAGGCTTGGCCACCACACTCCCTTCCACGGGGAACTGGTCCCGTGCGGAGAGGAGCACTACTGTCATGCTCTCTTTGTGGCACAGCCACTGCTAGGATCGCCACCAGATGCTGCCACAAGAAGGTAACTTGAAGAAAGGGCCCTAGCGTTGCATCAGAGAAACTGAAAGATGCTTAGTGTGATGCTGGCCTAGTCGGGTAAGACCACTGACGCACAAAGAGGAGTCACACAGCTGATCTTGTTTTTCACAGCTTGTGATCCATTTATCATTCCAGCAACCATTTGATTTTTGCTTTTCGCTTCCAAACGCTCAATAACAGCGGCCTCGGAGTACCTGTGCTTTATCAGTGGGTGGAAATAGAAGGAAGCAAAAAAGCAAACATTCATTGGGTGAATAAAGTGGAGATTGAAATCAGAAAGCTAGGGGATCACTGTAGGAAGAGGCCATCAAAGGATGCTTTTCTCTGGCTTCAGGAACAGAAGGGTCCAAAACTGAATGGAAATAGCAAAGATAACAAATCTCAGTTAAAAAGGAAGATTTTTTTTTAAAAAAAAATATGCATGCAGCAGGGAACTATATACATATTTTCTGAAATCTTTACAAACGCCTTCCTCAGAAAGTAAAGGAATCTGTCCAAATAGCTTCTGAAAATGTTTTTTTTTTTTAACAAGGGCATTTTTGGGGTGATCCGCCACCCCAAGAGGTGAGTAATATGGTGCTGGAGAAGAGATTTGCAGATACCATGGACTGCCAAAGAGACAAAATAGATGGGTCCAAGAGCAAATCGAGTCTCCCTAGAAACCAAGATGACTAAGCTGAAACAGTCATGCTTTGGGCATATTATGAGAAGACATGACTCACTAGCAAAGACAATGATGCTGGGTAAGATAGAAGGCAGGAAGAGGAGAAGAAGACCACATCCCAGGTGGCTGGGCTCAAACAAGCAAGATCCAGCCCTGAGTTTGAAAAACCTGAGCTGCGATGTTGATGACAGCATGACTTAGAGGTCTCCTATTCATTGGTCATCATAGGTTGGAGTCAACCTGGATGGCAGTTTAACAACAACACATTGATAAACCATGAAGACTGACGGCTATGACGTCATCCTTCGCATGGAGAAATTACACTGTCATATTTACTGTAGTCACTGTGGGAAATATAAAGCTAGACCAGATTTTTGGTTTGATTCAGGGGTCTCTATTTATAGACCGACCGTGCTTTAGATAAATTCATGGTGGACAGGTCTATCAGACTGAGTTCAATGGAACTGTTGGGTTCAGATGCAATACATCCTTGAAAAGCATATATTGGAAGACTGTTGCTGTCATATCCTGTGGGTTTCCTAGAAGCATTTGGTTGGCTTCTGAGAAAAGCTGGACTAGACGAGCCTTTCATCCAGCAGAGTTGTTATTATGTACACAGACTTAATGAACTTGAATCTCTTGTCTGGAATACCTGCCAGCCTTGTTTTGCTCACCTATCATCACAACCACAGGCCATTTCCGCACGAGACTGTTATAGCGCGATTATTCCACTTTCAACATCCTATGGAATCCTGGGGTTTGCAGTTTCGGGAGGGGCCAGCTATTTAGGAGTTACTCACAGTTATTTGTTCCTGCAGCACCATCACCGGGTCAGAAATGTTTTCCAAAGCAAACTTCAGGCTCAGATAAATATATATTCAAGGAGGAAACAAAAGACAGAGTTGCAATTTCAAACCAAAATTATTTCCTTTTCACCCTGAAATTAGCAAAATCCCTGTCATCATGACTCGCTGAACAAGTTTAGAAAGCTTTTTTTTCCCCTCCTGAATTTTAAGAGACTTTCTCCCGCATAGATTGGGAAGAGCAAAGAAGGTGTTGTGTGAAGTACGCTGGGCATTTTGGAGTGCGAGATTACTTGTCTCTTAGGGCTAAGGTGTGTTGTATCTGCATTGAAGTTGTTGCTGTTGTTAACTAATTTATATAGGGCCATTAATGTCCACAGGACTATAAAAATTAGAACAACAAAACAGACAAAGAGCCCTGCTAAAGAGGCTTACAATATAGTCATAAAAAGGGGAATTTATGGAAGCAGAGGAACTTCTAGAAATATAAAAACCAATACAAAGCAATTGCAAGATGTAATATCCGGATACAAATGTAAAAATTGATACAATTACAAAAATTACCAGTACAAGCTGTCCAAATACATATAACCCAAATATACATAATTATAAAAGTGAAGTTAAACTGAAATTCTGAAACCAGAGGTCACATTTTGCCTTTCGACGGAACTGCGTGGGCTGCAACCTTGTGTGTAATTCGGTTGTCTATTAGCCTTTCAAATAATGAAAAATGAAATGGTGTCTTCAGCATTTTATGCCTCTCGGCCAAGAGCAAATATTCCAGTGCTATTGGCTTCAGTGGTTAAAAATAGAAGGGGATGATATTTTGTGGGGGGAGACACCCGAATTTCTTCTATGCCCCTGGAGACCACAAGCATGGATAATGAAACTCTATTGCTTCTGTGTAGCCTCTGGTCAAACTGGAGTGGTCACTTACTCTAATGTAGATTGTACTGAGGTTTCCAGGAGAAGTAATTCACTGAATTGGGGCAGAAAAAGGGTATCTGGAGGGACCAAAAGCCACAAAGTTTGTCCTGTTGGGGCCACAAGCTGTGCTAGGGATGTATTTTTTCCAGCCTCGCTGTCACCAATAGAGCTGGCCTGTCTGACAACCATATATTTCAAAATCGAAGGAGGAACATCTTATTAGATGGCTCCCTCTAGTAAGGATGGACACTCGCTATCCCAGATGAAAGACATTTTATTGGCATCAGCATGTACTTAAAATTGACAGTGATGGCTGTCCTCTTCTCAGTACTTAACCTCACCTCTTGTGGGTTTCTTAAAAGCCAAGACAATGAAGGCTTTTCTGAAGAGTCCTGACAGCATCTGGGCCCTGAGGCCGAAGATAACGCTTATAGGAAGACACGAAGATGCCGACATTATTCTTAAGGTGATTTTTATGAATATTCTGCTTCTCATCAAATTTGTTGTATTAGTTGTAACAATTATTTCATTGCTTTCAATGAATTGCCAACATGTTTTAGGGTTTGTTTAGGGCTGTGGAGAAATATTTTTGAGATCCTAGCTCAACTGTAAAGAACAACATGGGATGGGATGTTCTTAGTCTGTTGTTGTTGTGTGCCTTCAAGTCATTTGCAACTTATGGTGACCCTACGGCAAACTTATTATGGGGTTTTCTGGGGCTGAGTGTGTATGACGCAACCAAGGTCACTCAGTGGGTTTCCATGGCCGAGCAGGTACATGGTCCAATGTTCAGCCCATTACACGACATTGGTTCCTAGGCTAGTCATGCGCAACTGACATCATCATGGAGGTTCAGTGGTTGGTCACTGGGCGAATGAGGAATTTTATATGAAATCCTGAGCTCTTCGGGTTAAGGGGGCAAGATATGTATCCATGCAAGTCTTGAGATCCCTGGAAGAGAGCATTCTCTTACTCTCACAGTTGTTCCAGGCCTGTCTAGTAAGGATGTGCGAGAGGGCCCTCTCAGGGGTTGCTCCCAAGGTATGGAGTATCTTTCTTGGTGAGGCTAGGTGAGATCCCTCATTGCTCTTCTTCCACTTGAAGGTGAACCTCTTTCTATTTAAATAAGCATTTGACGATTAACTCCATTGGCCCTTTCCGCAACTCACTTTTTCTCGGGGCTGGGGTGCGGTGCTCGCGTGAGCAGCCTCCAGAGAGAGGCTCTTGCATCCGGGATCCTTCAGCTCCGCACGAGTTGCCTGCTCACACGAGACCCCTGCCTCTTCCTTTCCCAGGCTGCACTGAGACAGGAAGCATGACCGGCCCGGCTCCTGAGGCTCCGCACGCACAGCAAGTGCACGCAGGGCCCCAGAGCAATGTGTGACCACGCACCATTTTCGGCTTAAAGCCGAAAATGAAAAAATGCGTGAGCGGTGCCTGCCAGGCCTGGGGCGGCACACAAATGTGAGTGCATCGTGTGGACCACTCCTCACATTTGCGCGACACTCAAGGGGCCCTTTCACATGGAAAATGCCGTGCGAAAAGGGCCAATATGCGGAAGGGTTTTAACAGGCTGTGTGTGCTGCACTCTTCTGCTTATTCTTAGGTTTTTAAAATGATTTCATACTGATTTAAATTATTGGTGTTTCAGTATGAAAGCTACTCCACTTGTTAAAACTTTTTTTTACCATCAGATGGTTTTTAGTTGTATATAGCCTTGTTGTAAAGTGCCTTGTGTCCCACGTCAGGAGAAAGGTAGAATATTAGACAAACAAATAAATAAATAAATAAATAAGACTATTAATTTTTTTACGCCAGGGGTTACTGGAGAAGCATAGAATTGAAAGAGAGCTTAAAGGTCATCTAGACCAACCCCTGCTCAACACAGGACTCTTGCAGTTTCAGTGGCCCCTTGGTATCTGCTAGGATTTGGTTTTAGGACAACCCCTTCCATGGATACCAAAATTCATGGATGCTCAAGTCCCCTTATGTACAATGGGGTAGTAAGATGGCATCCCTTATATGAAATTGCACAATCGAAGTTTGCTTTTTGGATATTTATTTATTTATTTATTTATTTGGAATATTTTTAAGCCATGGTTGGTTGAAACCGTGGATATAGGATCCAGGGATATGGAGGGCCGACTGTACAGCTTCCTGACAGCAGATTATGAATTTCACAGAATCCGAAGCCCCTTTTGAGAATCAGACTGGTTAAAGAGCTTCTTTGTTTCCCGGAATGCAGTCACACCGGGTCTACTTTCTTATTTACGCAAGGACTTTAATCTTTATTATGAAAATTACATCGAGATGGAGAGATAGGGTCGGTTTTGTTCAGGCTCACCAGCTACACAGAAGAAACAGGGAACCACGCTTACCAAGAAAAAGTGTGGATCTTGAGAATAAGTCGAGTCGTATCTCTGTTGTCTCCAGCCCATCCTTTGCAGAGGACTGGCTGCAGTGTGGCTTTTCTCAAACTGGCTAATTTCCAGTACCGAAAACAGAGCATGATTTGATTTAGTATGTTTATTTGACTTTATGTGTGCAAGACTTTTATTTAGTTGGAAGAACCTCTAACTGTCCCAAGAGCCCAAAAGTATTTGAACTGAAGTATTCCATTTGGAGAGGAAAGCTTTAGAGTCAAACACATTTTAAATTGTAAGTGTTTGTGTAACTTTACGAATCGTAAGCTATGCTGCAGAACACTGTTATTGAATTGTGAAGAGGCATATCAGGGTACCAGCAAGAGCGCTCCAATGCTTTGGGTGCTTCTGACGCACTGTGAGTACTTCTGGTGTGCTCTGGCATTTCCTAGCCAGTGTCTGGATACACATTGGTAAGCACCCTGACTCACATTAGTGCCCACTGCACATTTGGCCATGTTGCATCATTCACCTCACCAACAGATGGATGCCCTACATAGTAACTTTCACCACAGCTCCTAGGTGAATATGCATGTTGCAAAATTTCTCAGTTCTGTTTCCCACATCCTTACAAAGCCATAAGTCCCAAAATATCTGACAAAATCTTTGTTGCAGTTGGCATTTCCAATGGGCATTTAGGCTTTTGGTTCTGAACTGTAGTTCTCAGTCTACAGGGATCGAAGACCACCACGCGGCCATCGAATTCGGCGAGGCAGAGAACAGCTTCATCCTCCGGGATTTCAATACAGCCCAGGGGACCTTTGTTAATGATTGCCAGATCCAGAACGTGGCAGTGAAAGTGAGCCCAGGAGACATTTTGCGATTTGGCCCCAATGGCACCGCTTTTGAGCTTGTGCTTGACAATGCCCCCCAGGTAAAGACGATGTCAATTTTGCTTTTCTCAGCCCCTTTCTTTTCTGGGATTCTTGTTTTAAACAAATGCAATTATTTCCATCACAGCAGTTATCAGCATGCTGAGAGAGGAATTAGTGTGCTGAATTCCAAGTGAAAGATGTTTAAATAAGTTAGTTATTCCAGCTACTAACCTGGATTCCAGTTGCTGCCAACACAGCGTGATCTACTTAGAGTATTAAACTTAGATCAGGAAGTCATGGGTTCAAATCCCCCAATTAACCACAAAACTCACTGGTATCTAACCAATCTAATGGGAGTTGGCAGAATAAAATAGGGAAAGGGACTTCTGGACATATTATACACAGTCTTTTGGTTGATAGATGAGGCAATAAATAGGGCAAGTGGAATAGCAACTGCTGTCAACACTGAGGGCAATGTCATCCCTGTTATAAAAATATTTAATACTCACTTTACCAAAAGGGTGTGCATTGTATGCATTGGTCCAGAACCAAAACTAAAAACAACTTCTCTAGCTACAAATGACATTCAAATACTTTGGCTGCTACTTTTCAAGAAACAGGGATGATCAAATCCTACTGCAATCTTGTTGTTGTGTGCCTTCAAGTCACTTCCGACTTATGGCGACCCTAAAACGACCCTATCTTGGGTTTTTTGGGGGCTGAGAATGTGTGATGCACCCAAGATTATCCAGTGAATTTCCATGGCTGAGTGGGGAATCAAACCCTGGTCTCCAGAGTTGTAACCCAATGCTCTCACTGTAATTTTGCAACTATTTTTTCTTTCAAATAGTATAAAAAGGTTCCCACTCTTTTGTAAAGGTTGCCGCTGATGTTTCTCTTATCAGTATTGTCAGTTTCTCCCTTCCAGCTAAGCCCAACAGTTCTATCAACCAGTCCTCTTTCCCTGGACTACCTATATTCTTCCATTTGTGTGCATACAGTACTTTTCCTGCTGTGGCCATATATTGCAACTACTTTGGTTTAAAAGCGTCAGTGCTTAGCAAAACCCACAACCTTCTGGATTGAGGAATCTTGCAATCAGGGTGTATATAAAGTTTCTCCTCCTATGTGGACACTCTTCCTGCAGGTCTCCTGTCCTCCTGTGAATCGCCGCATTGCTTGGCCTGGACAGCTCCAGATAGTCCCAGAGACAAGAAGTCCTCCAGTGGCGGCAACACCTTCTCAGCTTCCGACCCTCCCGTCTCAGTACTCGCCGCCAGTTAGCCGCAGCTGGTCCTACGGCCCCAGCAGGGCCTCTCCCCACCCGCCACGCCAAAAGAAGCCCATAAACGCTTGGGGCAGAGCTGTCACTTCTCCTTCTTTCTCCCCTGACGCTTTCGCCAGGCCTTCTGCAGCTGTCGGAGGTACTGTGCAATGTTTTCATTGAGGCCAAAATGGTGCCACTTGGCCACTTTGCAGAACTGGGCTCAGAGGTTCAAGAGGCTTGGGGTCAGAAATGTTCAGTTTGACAAGATTGTCTGAAAAGTTTTATTTTTATGTCTGAAAAGTTCTATTTTTATGAAGTGGTCCAAGAGGGAGCTATCCTTTCCTCTCCATAATGCCTCCATAATGGGAATAATATTATTTACTCTCACATCATTGCTCCTAGACAGGACTTCCATCTGCTATTATGACAATGTGTGGACTTAAAATATGTAGCCCTAGCACAAAGAGGATTCCATACCCCGTCTTATACAGCGGCATGCCGGCATTCTCAAGCCCATCTGTGTCCTCAGGCAGTCTATAATCCAAGGCCATTTCTGCACTAACCTGTTATAGTGTGATTATTCTGCTTTCAACATCCTATGGAATCCTGGGGTTTGCTGTTGAGGAAGAGGACTTTAAAATTCTCATCCTGAGAGCTTTTTGGCCTCAGTAAACTATAAACCCCAGAATTCTACAGTATGTTGAAGGTGGAATAATAGCACTGTAACAGGGTAGTGTGGAAAGAGTCCAACAGTTAGCCTTGCAGGAGACATCAGAAAGAGAGGGGACAAAAAGAAGGAGAACCAAGGATGGAGAGAAAAAAATCAAGAGCGGTACAGAGAAGAGGTTGCCTTCAAGATGGTGGGGGATGAGAAGTTAGCCAAAGACTATATAAAAAAGAGAGATTTTTGAGGACAGACAGGAAAGGCAAGAGAGAACCTTGTGAGTTATTGGGCCCTGCTTGATTTCGGCTTATTATTATCTTATTAAAGATCTGCATATTTTCGCATTTGCATAGCAGAGCTGTGTGAAATTATTGGCAGAATGAGCATTTAAACCATGCAAGATGAAAAGGTGCTGGTCACGAATGGCTGCCTTGTCTCAGTTTCAACTATTGTGCACTTTTAAGTACCTTTTTTTATGGCAGAGATAATAGAAAGATAACTAGGACCTGTTAATGTACATTTGCATCTCTGGTGCTTCTGTTTAGAATTTCTTAATAAGGTGGCTGAAGAGGTATGTCTATGTGTGTTGCAGCATCCGGCTCGATGAGGTTTCCCTCGACCGCATAATTATTTGTCTATTTTATTGTGTTCCAGGGGACAGACCTGCAGTTGGACCACTGACCAACACCCATCAGGGGGACGCCCTTCTCAGGGAGAGGGTGAGGTGCCTATCTGGCGGTTGGAACGGAAAGAATATGGGGGGGGGAATAGCACGACAGATAAAAAATGGGTTTTCCAAGTTTTGGGACACCCTGATGACGAAACAGTGTATAGATGAGAATCATCACAGATTGCTTTTTTTTTTTCTGTGTGAAAAATGCACTTGTGTTGCTTGTACAGAAAATGGGATTTTCTACCCAGAAAGCAAGTTTATTTTGCAGAACTTATGATATTATTTTTTTGTGCAGAAAAGAATATTTCTGCTCAGAAGATACTTTTTTCTGCACACACACACATCCCACATATGAGGCCCTAATAAGTCCCTAATTGCAAAGAGTTTGTGAAAACCTGATTTTTTTTGGTGAATTTTCTGGCAATGGGATTAAAATATCGAAATTATTCATTGCTGCTTTTGAGAACAAAATTTACAAAGATGTACATTCCTATCTGAAAGTGTGCAACACCTATGACATTTATATATTTAAAACATTAATAATCAAAACTAATAATCAAAATTATTAATTGTTGCTTTCAAGGACAAAATTTGCAAAGATGTATATTCCTGTCTGGAAGCGTGCAGCACCTATGACATTTATTTATTTAAAACATTGATAATCAAAACTAATAATCAAAATTATTAATTGTTGCTTTTGAGAACAAAATTTGCAAAGATGGGTATTCCCATCTGGAAGTGTGCAACACCTATGACATTTATTTATTTAAAACATGCTCACTGGGGCTGATGGGAATTGTAACCCCAAACATTTGGAAGGTGCCATGCTTAGAAAAGCTGATTTACGGCATGTATTTAAAAAAAGGCCAATACCTGACTGGAATGAGAAATCTGGCCCTTTGCAGGAAACCCAAGGATCCATCTCCTTGAAGAGAAAAAAAAAATGGTAACCTTGCAGGACAAACCTGATATTCTTTCGCAAGCAGATGTATTTCTCCATGCAGGATGAAGTGATTTTGAAACTGGGGAATGAAATCAATCGCCTCTCTGCCTTCGAAAGCGAGTGCAATCGCAGAGACTTGGTGATCGCTGACCTGCAGAGGGAGATTGCAGCCCTGACAGACAAGGTGGCAGCAGCAGGTCCTAAAAAAGAAGTAGACTTTCATCAGAAGCTGACGGGCCTTGAACAAGAAGTGGCTGCCAAGGCCAAAGAGATAAAAGCCTTGAGGGAACAGGTATGAGGTCCCCTTGCGGTACCAATGGACCTGACCTCCCAGATCCCAGTTAGAATTTCTGGAGAAGGAGTATATTCCGTGATTAACCCACTTTCCTTCTCACAGTGGAGTTTCCTCAGAGATTTCAGTGGTCAGACTGGCAAATTAAACCCGTGCCTACCTTGCAATGACCAATTGCAAAACAAAGCACGCTAAATGCAAGATATGCAGTTTGGGAAAATTGTTTCTTTTGTTGCTCGAGGGAGCACTTTTTCTAAATATGCCGCAAACGTGCTGTTTGGTTGGTTTGTTTATTTATTATATTCCTCCTTGTTTGTATAGATCAACAACTTGCAGAAAAACACCAGCGAAGTCTTGTACCATTCCCTTTCTGAACGAGACCTACAGATTGCACACTGGAAGCAAGAGACTGAGGCCCTGAAGAAGAGCTATTCCCTTACAACAGGTATGCTTTTAATAGCGTTGCATGTCTTGCTTCTATTTTGCAAAGACTGGACCTTTGCCTTTTGTCTCTATCTTTTTCTACACTTAACTCTTGGCCCTCTCATTGCAAAGCAGAAACAGCTTTGAAAGGCCTTCTGAGCAGGCAACACCCTATCCACACCTTATCATCTTAGAGCCCTTTCACACTAAACCAGTGATTTCCAAACTTTGGTCCTCCAAGTGTTTTGAACTTCACCTCCCAGAAGTCCCAGCCAGCCTGGGCAAAACTCAGGAATTCTGGCAGCTGAGCCCAAAATATCTGGAGAACCAAAGGTTGGGAACCACAGCATTAGCTCTGTGATTCCACTAACTTCCATGGTTCTTAAAATGTTGGGATTGGTAGTTCAGGGTTGGGTTCTTAGAACTCTTTTCGAGAGAGCTAGAATGCCTCCCTGAACTACAAACCCCAGAATTCAGTAAGATGCAATCTAGGCAGTTAAAATATCGCTATAGCACTGCAATAGCGATATTTTGTGACTGACCAGGCAACTGACTATCTCTGTTGCCATTGCTCAGCATCTTATGGGAAGCACAGGTGCTTATAGCTTCCACTCGCTTTTCTGTTCCTGGACCAGAGATTGGAATATTTACAACGGTGGCAGGAATATCTGCTCCCATGGACCAGTGGAGAGGGGGACAGCAAATCCACTCTTGATTTTACCTCCACTCTCCCCTTAGTTGAAAAGCAGTTCTCCTGGTCCTGGATCAGTAGTCTGCTGATTCTGGCTCATGGGAGATAAAGTCCAGTATTTCTGGAGGGACCTCATGTTGGGAAGAAGTCTCAGAAATTATGGAAACTGTTCCCCTGGAATTGTCATCTTCTTCCCTGAAGATCTATCTGGATCCGAAGGGAAAGCAGACATTTAAACAGAGAGCTCCCAAGTTCATTCCAAATCATCTTTTTCTGTAGTCATTTTGCAAAAGCTGCTTGCATTGCTGCTGCTGCTCCTCCCCCCTTAAAACATCATTGCAAAGAATGTCCCCTTCCCGCTAGCAGTTAATTTTGCTTTGAAGTGCCTCTCTGAATTTCATTTGTCCCGTTCCTACAGGGCTGGTGACCAGTTTGCAAAAGGACGTTACCTCGAAGGACCAGAAAATACAGCAGCTGAAAATGGATGCTGAGAAGTTAAGAAGGGAGAACAGGGAGAAGGGCAACCAGCTTGCCCAGGTTTCTGCCCAGGTGACTAGTGGTGTTTTTCCAAGCTCTGTGTGGATTCAGTAAGCATGGTACATGATCCCCCTTTTCACTTGGAGCTTTGGAGCTTCTTCTCTTCCTTGCTGTTGACTGGCCATTTGCTCCTCTCCTTGTGGAGGATTGCTGTATTCTTCTTCCCATCTGCCATCTGTGTGTCTTTCTAGCTGACATTTGTGACCCATCTTTCCTGCAAAATTCAAGGTGACATACATGGGCCTCCTGTTCCCCTCTTTATCCTGTGATGCAGGATAGGCTGAGAAGAAGAGTGAGTCATTGAAGATCACCGGGGAACTTAGAGGCTCTGTGCGGACTTGAGCCTGTCTCTCCCAAGTCCTAGCACAACACTCTATGCTTGCTTTTAGCTTCCTTCTCTGCTCCTTCCAGCCCAACCAGTTCTTGAATTCAGCTTTGACTCCTTATCTCCATTTCCCTCATATTGCAATGACACCTAGGCCATTTCCACACTACACAGTTATAATGCTATTATTCCACTTTTCCCCAGGGGCAGGCTGACTTTGGTGGCGATTGACTGACCATTTGGGTCAGTTTTGCCTCCGTGCTTCACCAAACGAGTTTTGTAAAATTATTTTTATTTCTCTCCATGTTGATGTGACTGTGTTGGCAGAAGTGTCAATTATATAGCAGCCCAAAAGTGATTAAAAATGGATTGGAGTTTTCTTTCTTTTTCGGACTTTCTTTTAATCATCTTTTTATTGTGAAATATGGGCCTTGTTCTTAAACCTTGACAATAACAGTAAGATGCTATTTTGTGTTCCATGGTAGACAAAAATAAACACCTTTCTAGGTTGATCATATTTTCCTTCATCAATATTTGTTGCAGTGTTCTAGAATTAAGGAGGAAATGAAGCGTGAACTCAGAGACAGAGAAGTAAATGCCTATGAGAATGTGAGTTAGCTTTTTTGTTACCTTATTAATTTGCGTGTGCAGCTCCCCATTTCTAAGCCAGACAAAGACATGCCGGCAGCTTTGCCTTCTATTGGTCTTAAGATTAAACAGTGCAAATGTGGCCTGGAACAGAGTGTTGCTGTGGTCCTGTTTTGAATTCCAGCAAGCCATTCCATGCAAAAAAATCCACAAATCCAATTCCATTCCAAGGATAAATCTCCCCTTTCTGATTTCTCTTTTCCATTTGGCAACCAACTTTCCATGGCTACTTAGCATGCTCAAATCTCTTTGGGATATTTTGCAAAGTTTTTCCCTCTTAGGAAAACCCCTCCAAAAGGGAGACTTTGGCCTGAAATTACTATGGGATTTACATCTTCGTAAATGGGCTGCCTGAAACAGAACTGAACAGTTTTGCAAAGTCTGTATCCACTTAGGAGTGGATGTGATGTTGCTGTGTGCAGGCACCTGTTGCACAATGGTGGAGCGACTGATGCACCATGGATACATGTGCCATGGGCGCCCGTGTGTATCAGGATGCTCCCCAGTGTGCATCTGGACGCCACTAGGAAATGCTGGAGCACAAGAAGGAGCATGATGTGCGTTAGAAGTGGTCAATGTTGGAGCATTCTTGCCAGTTCCCTGATACGCATCTTCTCAATTCACCAACAAGGTTTTGCTGTCCCTCTGCAACATAACTAAGGATTCATAAAGTTGCACAGTGTAGAATCTTGGCCTTTCTTATCTTCATGCAAACTGTGGGGTTTTTGCCGAGCGTATTGGGGCTTCTTCCTTGTTTCTTTACCCCCAAGCTAGGAGTGGGTATAGTTTCAATACTACTGAAATAGAAATTAGACTGTGATAGTGACTGACCTTAGGAAAATTACTTCTGTAGAATTCAGTGTGGAATAAGGGGAGAACTTCAGCCTGTGGACGGCTGGAGTTTCTTATCATTGCTAACCTGGAGGACCGCTTTATGTGTTTCTCACATACTAACCTCACCTCTGGCGTAAGCCTTGGCGTCATTTCCCACAACTGATCCTGCTTTTCCTGGTTGCCTTTGGCAGCGTATCGCGGAGCTGGAGCTGCAAGCAAGGAGATCCGAAGATGAGATAAAAAAGTGCCGGGCAGAGCGGGATACCTTGGCCAACCGGCTTGTCGAGAAAAGCAAGGTAAATGACCCGTTTCCCCAACCCTGTGCACGCTTCAGAATTTGCTTGGAGAAAAGGCTAGCAGGCTGCACACCCAAAGCTTTGCATGTATATTTGTGCCTTCAATTTGCTGGTTAACTTAGGGTGACTCGAAAACCCAAAGCCAATCTGCCACTAAATGTGGTCTTTCTTCATTCTTCTGGATCACCGCTAGATGGCAGAATGATCACAAATGAATGAAGATGCAGAAGACAAGCCTGCCCAGAAAGGTGCCAGGTTGCTGAACCAAGGGGAGGAAGTCAGTAGCCATTTCCGCACTACACTCTTATAGCACGATGATTCCACTTTCAACATCCTCTGGAATCCTGGGGTTTGCAGTTTTGGGAGGGGCCGAAACTGCAAACCCCAGGATTCCAGAGGATGTTGAAAGTGGAATCATCGCGCTATAAGAGTGTAGTGCGGAAATGGCCAGTGTATCGTTCATTGCCAAGTCAAGTCCAAGTCCTACAGGCTTGGAAAGACCTTAATTTTCCAGCTTGCCCATCGTTTAAAGAAAATTATGGTGAGACGTTATATAGATGGCATCTAACTCCAGCTAAAATTGCCAAAAGATCTAAAGAAGAAAATGAAAAATGTTGGAAATTTAAATCAGAAAGAAGTTCTTTCTACCACTCCTGGTGTAATTGTCAGAAATATATATATATATTGGAAGAATATTCATATGGAGATTACAAAGACCATAAAGAAGAGTTTCCCCGCAAAACCAGAATTACAGTTGTTAAACATGTTTAATTCAGTTGAAGGTTATATCGAGAAATGATATAGAAAAATCATATTTAGTTTGATAACTAAGGCCAGAATCCTTTATGCCAAGGAATGGAAAAAGGAAGAGATTCCTAGTGTTGATTCGTGGCTCATAGAAACTTATGAGATAACAGAAATGAATAAATTAACAATGATAGCAAAAGACAAATCATTAATAATAATAATAATAATAATAATAATAATAATAGATAATCATTAGATAACTTCAGGAAACAGTGGGAAGGTTTAATCTCATATTTTAGTAGGACATGGGGAAAATCTTTTATTATAGCTTTTAAAGAAAGACTTAGATAATAACAGATAATATAATATGGAGTTATACATTTATTTCTGTTCTCTCTACTTTCCTCTTATTTGGTCCTATGTATTGAGTATATAGTTTTTGCCTTAACTGTATTTTCCATAGATGTACTTTGCAGATATGGAATAATTGTAAATATGGAATAATTAATTTATAAAGGGAAAAAAAGTGGGGGTACTGAAATTCTAAATACCCGTATATTTGATATGGCTTAAGATTATGTTTTTACCCCAATCTTGACTAATGTAAACATTAGTAAAATTTAGGTTCAGCTGTGTTAAAATTCTTTATTGGAAAGTGTCAATTCTATGAAATATATAGAAAATATGTATATTTACAGATATATTGATGGATAAAAATAAGGGAATTACAAAGGCCTTTATTGTGGAGATATAAGTTATATAAGACAGAGCTGAAGCAAGGTAAGAGATAAGGAAGCTCCCAAAACTTTTAGGGAAGTCGGCAACAATAAAGGAAAGAGAGAACCAATTTCTAAATAATGTTACTGAAGATGTAATGATTTCGATTGGTTATCTTTATGTTGTTCTAAGATTCAGAGTGTAACAGGATTTGATGTCATGGTTTTAAGGTTTTTCTTTTTGGGATTCAATAAAAATATTTGTTAAAAAAACAAATGAAATCTACCCAAAGAAGTCCAAGAAGCCAGTGAAGCTACTTGAGTCCCAGTCAGTGGGCTTGTGTTGTCGTCACTGGCAAAGGCTGCCAGTTCGGCTCGTGCCCTGCTTTTGGGCAGCCTTGCCGAGCCCAGGCTTCCTTTGTTTCAGGCCGAGGGGGAGCTGAGGGAGGAGTGCGAGAGGAGAGCTCAGCAGCTGCAAGAAATGGGACACAGGGAACGTCTCATCAAATCGGAGATGGACCTGGCGGCCATGCAGGTAGGGGCAGCGGAAACCACCGCTCAGTTTGACTGGGTGGCTTGCACAGTGGCGCAGCTTGGTGCGAGGGGATGGGGCGGGGCGGGGCTATGGCCCATGGGGGCGGGGCTATGAAACACCTGGGTGGGGCTACAGCACATGGGGAGGGGCTATGGTGCATGTGGGCTGGGCTATGGAACATAGGGGAGGGGCAACAGCGTGTGAGGCAAAGAGTGGCAGTGCCCCCCAAAAATGCTGCCCAGGGCGCACCCTAACCCGTCCCTACACCACTGGACTTGCAAGGAAGAAATGGAGCATCTTGTGTTGCGTCTGTCACAAGTCGCACTGCCCTCTGGCCCTGGGGACTTAAAAGCAAGTTTGCATCCACATGCGTGGGATGCAGGCCATGAGCGGTAGCTTTCCCGCCCTCTGAATTTCTGCAAAGATTGGAGGTCACTTCTGCGAATTAAATTGGACGGTTGCTAATTTCTCATTCTTCTTTACTGGTGTCAGGCGCAGTCCTTTAGAAACCAAATCACTGAAATACTGTTTTTTCAACTTCCAGAGAAGTCCGTGACAAACGAGCAGGTAAGCTTTTTCTGGATTTTGAACAAAACGAGTGGCAGGCAATGAATGTAATTTGAATGTTTTATTATTTAATTTGGAAGTTACTCTGTCATTTGTTGCAGAGCTTGTGCTGGGAAGCCAGGCATAAATCTTGCCACCACCACCACCCCACAAAAAATCAAAGGCATAATGGCTATTTCTTCTTTCTTAAACCGTGCATCAGATTGCGGAGAAGATAAAGCACATCCAAGCAGCCAGTGTGGAGTACTGTCAGAAGGAAATGGAGCTGAGGGAAGAAATAAGTCTCAAGGAATCTGAAATAGAAAAAATGTCTGAAAATGTGGAGACATTGAAGAAATCATTGGAGGGATTTCAGGTACCAAGACTGACATATAAATAAACCTAAGAATATAAATCAGCGTTTTGATGACATGCTCGCATTCTTCACTTTCAGATGGCTTTTATCCAAACCTTATGCATGTGTGCTGGTGAGAAGATTTTAATCTAAAGTTCTTTGGGGCATAGGATTGGGTCGAAGGCTATATGTGCAAGTGCAGAATGCAAACTTTGGAAGCAATCCATTACTATGTCATTCTTTGTTGTCCAGTTTTTCCAAATTTCTCCTTGGGATTTGGCCTCTTTAATTTATCCAGAGTGTCAAGGCTGGACTTTTGGGACAAAGCCAAAGGTTCTTGCTTTCTTTTCAAAATACTGTGTCATGAACAAGAGAAGAGATGAAGGCTGTTGAAGCAAGTGCACAGGATGATTTTTTTAAAGGGATTATTTCTCTTGCAAAAACAACTCAGACAATTTTATGGTAAAAGATGTTTTCATGGCTACTAAGGTATTGAACAAGCTATGCCAGTCATGTACGGTTGAAAGATTTCTGTTCTTTTCCCTATTTTCTTTGTCAGGATTTCTTGAAAACTCCTTACTGCAGCGACAGCTTGAGGAAGGAGGTCTCCAATCTTGAAAATGTCTGTCTGACTCCGCCAGCCTCAGATATCCAAGCTTCGACAGCCAAAATCCTGGGCGGCTTGCTGGACTGGGTGGATGCAACAGAAGATCTCCTTCGGGGTCTGGGGCTGGATGTATCTGGCTGTGAAAAAGGTTCTCTGACCCTGAACTTTCCAATTATTCGGATTTGTAATTTGGTGAGGTGTTTAGAATTCTTTCCTAGAAAGCTGTAGAGATCTGGGTTGAAGATGTTTGAAAAGGAGAAATGATTTGCAGATGACCTCCCTCTAGCAAAGTATATACCTCAGATAAGTTGAGCACCTTGGATAGCTCCTTCAGAGTTCAGACTAAAACCGAGACTGGATTAACCATCACACCAACATGGATTCTGTAGATGGAGTCATGTGCATTTTGATTTATTTTCTTCATGAGCCACCTTGGGTCCCACTCCAAGAGAAGAATGGCATATAAATAAAATAACATAATGTAACATAACATAAAATAGCAAAAACTCCCAGAACAAATGTTGCCAAGAAAACAGGATTGTCTTAAGTCAGAAACAACTTGAAGGCACACAACAACATAAGAAATGTGTTCCGGCTTCCACGTACACACATTGCTTGGAGTTTTTCCTTTTGAGCCAAGTTTAGAGCAGGACTGCCGTAAACGGGAACATGTTGTGTTTCCTCGTAATGAAAAATACATTTCCAGTCCAGGAAGGAGTGCAATGAAATTGCTCCTCACCTTTCTTCTCATTTCTTTGTCAGGAATGTCCTCCTACATGAAGAAATTGCTGGACCAGCACTGTAACACCATGGGCCAACTTCAGACATTGCAGGTAAAAGGTCTTACTCCTGAGAAGTGCTCTTCTGGGCCAGGTAGAAGCCCCCCAACTGATCTTACTGTTTGGATTGTTCACCAAAGGACCAGCTAAAGATGGCCAAGGAGTCTCGGGATCTGATCCTGGAGGAAAAGCTAAAGGAGCTGAAAGAAAAACTCCAGGAGGAATTTCAGGACAAAGAGAGGGAAATTCTGGAAGCTGAAAAGGAACACAGAAAGGTAAAGGGGACACGCTTTTTTAATGTTTCATTATTTTGGCTTAGGATGGGGCAACAAATCACTGGAGATGTTGTAGCCCTACATATAAATAACCACCGGAGAAAATTCATTACTTTGGGGACTAATTTCTTTTCCAGGTTCTGGAGGGGATGGCTGCCCTGGAAGAAGCCAGACTGAAAGAAGTCCTTGGTGAGGAAAAGAAAAAGACCAAAGATTTGGAAAGTCAAGCAAAGGAATTGGCTGAGGTGTGTAGAGATGGGTGGTGTCTCCTGTCACTGCCTCTTTATCCCTGTCCGTAGGAAAGAAAGAGGGAAAGAAAGATACCGTGCATTTCAAACGCTCAAACGACCTTGCGTACCTTGGATCAGCTCAGGTATAATATTTTAGAACTTCTAAACCACCTTGGCTCTCCGTCCATCTTTTCTTCTGGAAGCTAAACCTACCCAGCTCCCTAAGTTGTTCCTTGCAAAGTTAGGAACGTGCTGCAGGCTTGCACCAACCTGCATGTCCGCCATTTCTCCATTCCTTTTATTAAAGACATCATTATTCCAAAAAATGCAAAGTGGCATGTATAATATTTTCCCCACCTGATTTTATCCACACAACAGAGTTGAATAGAGACCACTTAACCTTTGCCCAACCACTGTGCAGCCGCACATATTTAATTCACAGCCTGCTGTTACATGCAAACTGGCAAACTATGGTTTGTGTTTGTCTTTTGAATTATTACTAAAAAAATTGCAGTTCGGGTCTTGGACAGCATATCTGTGCTCACCCACAGAGCTGAAAGTTCAAGGGTTGGTCAAGATGTGTGGTCATAGGGCTCTGAACTTTCAGAATGTGGATTGTGTTGTAAGGTGTATGAATACCCCTGGATTTATGATGAGAAAGGCATAAAGAGTTTAGCAGCAGCTTATATGTTAACTTGTCAATAGTCATAGAAAAATAGAATCCCAGATTTGGAAGGCATTACAAGCTATGTATTCCACAGACAAGGACACACACACACACACACATACACGCACACACATCTCACTATGTGGGAATACGCAACCAATATGTTTGTTGCTATGTACCTTCAAACTGACTCCAACTTGCGGCAACCCTCTCTTAGGGTTTTCCTGGCAGAATTTATTCGGAGGAAGTTTGCCACCGATGCCTTCCTCTGGGGCTGAGAGAGTGTGACTTGCCCAAGGTCCAAAGCAGAGCAGGAATTTGCTCTGGTCTCCTTGAGTCCTAGTCCAATAGTCAAAGCATTACATCAATAGTTAAAGCAATACATCAGAGCATTACTGCCTTTGAAATCCAAAAATCAAATGTTCTGTATAAATAGTCTTGGTGCTTTTGGCACAGAATGGAAATATATCTGAACCAAACTTAGGTTGAATGAAAAATGCATTTTTTTCCCTCATGAGTACCTTTCTGATCCACGCCCTTCCTTGTTCTTTAGTTTTTCACGTAGTTATTGACGCAGTGCATTGCGGTCTGCCAGAATGATTTCTTGGTTATATCTCTTGGTTCTTCCCAATGATCCCTTGCCTATTTTTCATTGCAGGTAATAGAGCAGAAAGCAAAAACAGAGGCAGCTCTAAATGCCAAGGTGACAGAGACTCTGGAGAGCCTAGAGGTGGCTGAGAGGAAAAAGGTAACTCTTAACAAAAGACAGAAAGTAACTCAGTGTAAGAGATCATCGACTAGAAGCCCCTGGTGCAAGTAAGAGGGTGAACTCTGCAGGAAGGAGATTTCTTGGTCGGCTGTGTTGGAGAGGTGGAGGTTATGGCCTTGGTCTAAACATCTCGTATTTCTCAGTGACCATCTGCTTCCACTTGTCTAAGTACCATATTTAGAAAGATTTCAAATCCAAGGAGGTCTAGAAGAATGCTGCCTAGATGTCCCCTTCAGGAAATATCTGGAGAGAACAATTTCACCTCCGGCATTTTGAAACCAGAGCGTATGAATTTGTTTTCCTTGTGCAGTTTCCCCTTGTTTTCGGTCCCTTTGTTTCTCTCTTTCCCTCCTCTACACAATCAACGTGGACATATGCCTCAGTAAAATATCCATAAAGCACTCTAGGTATGATTGCCTGTAAGCTGTATTGGTATCTGAACTCTTTTTGTGCCATTTCTTTAAAGCGAGGTGAGGGAAATGAACAAACTGAAAGCTGCAGTGATCTGGTCGTGTTCCAGTTGCAGAAGTAATTTTGAGTTTTTTTAGTTTAACCAGAATTGAGGAAGGAGTGGCAGAGACATCAGATTGAACCAGGAGAGCAGTAAAGGACTGGAATTACCTACTTTTTCCCACTCCTTGGTGGTTTCAGCCTCTCCTGCACATTTTGCAAGTCTTCTGCAAGAGCAAGGCACTTTCTCTGTCCTTGTGGCAAACTGGGGTCTGTGTTTTGTGAGCTGATCTCAGGCAATGCTAGTGGATTGGCAAATGGACCTGTGTAGAATAAAGGGCTATCTAATCCACAGCCTAGGCAACCTGGTGTCCTTCAGATATTTTGGACTACAAATCCCAGAATCCATAACTGGGGCTTCTGGGTAACCAGTAGCCCAGGCTCAATCACTGAAGCTAAAATGTTCTCCATATTACAGGGTTGGCATTTTTTCCCTTCAACCTTGCTGCCTCATATCCACTAACTACATGTGCAGGTTGAGTGTTCCTTATCCAAAATGCTTGGGACCAGACATGTTCCGTAGGTTGGATGTCTTCAGATTTTGGAATACCTGTATTTGCATCTAAATAAATTTGATCCCTTATAGGAGATCTCCAGGGAGCCTGTGAACAAACAAGCAGGAGTGCCATGGCCAGTACTTTGTGCCAAGCATTACACTTGGATTCACACCATTTCACAGATCCTCTCATCTCTCTCTTGTGTGTTTGCTACTTGTGCTGTGCATGAGATGTGAGGATACAGAGAGACTCAGGACCTGAAAGACAAGCCAAAGTGCTTTTTGAGAAGGATTATGCTTGGATTCATGCCATTTCCCGGATCCTCTTGCCTCTCTCCAGCCGTGCAGCTCTCTCCAGCCTAGTGTCTCATTTGTTTCCTGCTTGTGTTGTATATGAAATGAAAAGAAATTGAGAATCTCAAAGACAAACAGGCAGGAGTGCCACAGCTGCTTCCTCGAAGGCAGATGTGGGCGACTGGTAGCAAAAAGTTTCGGGTTTTGGGATTTCCAGATAAGGGATACTCAACCTGTTGGTGCTTCATCTGTAAAAATATTTCAGGATGGAGTTTGAAGGATGTAAGGTAGCCTTGAGCCAGGTCAGACTATTGTCCATCTATTCTAGCCTCCTTTGGCTGACAGTTTTTCTTAAGAATCTCAGACAGAGAGAGATCTTCCCCTTTACCTGCTACCTGATCCTTATTGGGGATTCAGCTCGCTTTATTGCTCAAATCTCTTTCCCCAAGTCTTCTTGGGAGCGGTTTGGGTCAAGGAAATTGCCCCATGTGTGGGACGACCTGCCTCTGTGTTTTCCAGACCGTAGCAGAAGAGAAGTTAGTGGTCTGTGAGAAACGTCTGAAAAGCTTGGAGGACGAGATGGAGGCACAGAAGCGGAAGCATCAGGAGGAGATGTCAGAATATAAGGAACAGGTCAAGCAGCACTCCAGGACTATTGTGGTTTTGGAAAGCAAGTACAAAGAAGCTGCCCAGCACGTGACAAAGGCGAAAGAGGAAAAGGGGAAACTTCAGAAGCAAATAGAAGGTCAGTAGAGCTGCTCTACTCTGATGAATTCTGGGCATTTTTGTGGCCAAGTCATGCCAGCAAGCTGTGTCAGTGCCCCGGGCGCTTAGAATATGCAACTATTTGTGCATCGCCTTCCCCAAAGCCATGCGCTGAACTCTGGACTGGACATCTAAATGCAAAAGTGGAAACTTCTCAGAATTTTTAAGAAGCAGCTAGTCTCCCTGTTCATATTTTGCCTTCTGGGTTGTGTTTTCTTCTCTCCTAGAAATGCGGAGGGAGTCTTGCAAGTCCTTGCCGGCCTGTTTGCAAGAGGCTGTTTCTCCAGAAGGGCACCGTGTTTTCATGAAGTAAGCAGCTGACTATTTACTTTCCTCCCTGTTGATGCTTTAATGACATTATTCAGTCAAAACCTGTTACCAAGACAAGCCTATAAAAGGAAGGTACGTCCCCGAGGAGGCTCTAAATAGGTGGGTGAGCTGATTTATGGTTTCAAGGTTTATTGTAATGCTTATATGCTTGTCTAATCTGAGGGTGGCATATGCATTGGTATGGACCGACATTTAAACTGCAAGGTCCCAGGGGGATTCATTGTCCAAGAACTGCAACCAGAAATGTGCAATTTCCACTTTTCAGTAAACCTGATATCGATTTATTGATTGATTGTTTTCTTCTTTGGGTCCCATGCTGAGAGAATGGTGGTATATGCATAAAATAATTGTATATTTCACATACATGCACATACATGGAGGCTAAGCAGGGTCAGCCCTGGTTAATACTTGGATGGGAGACCGTCAACAAATCCCAGGTGGTGTGCACTGTATTTCAGAGAAAGGAACTGGCAAAAATGGCCTCTGAGTATCGCTTACCTAAGAAAACCCTCTGAAACTCAGGGTCACTGCAAGTCAATAGGCGACTTGAAGGCACACACAAAAACATATATAAAAATAGATGTGGGCTATGCGTAAAATAATAAATACAATAAATCATAAGGAAGGATATGAATGAAATTATGAATTAAATAATTACTAGGGCAGGGTAAAAATAAAATAATTGAATACATTTTCAGAGGCTTTTGAGGGTATGAAGGAAGATAAACTCTTACTCCAGGCCATTTTTCTGTCATTTGAGGTTAGGAAAAGAATAAAAATTGAGAGTGTGGGGCCCTGGGGAAGCCTGGGGGCTCACAAAAGTGCCCCTGGAGCCACTCATGGTGGATCATGGGCCCCGTGGCCTAATTGGTCTTTTTGACAGTAGAGCATTTAAATCATCAAAGAATCAGAATCCTGGGCTGTTACGGAAACGCAGGCCTGCAACATCTTTCCTTTTGGTCTCACTCCAGGGAAGAATTAAAAGCCGCCAGACAGAAAATCCTGTCCAACGAGGCCGTCATAGTGGAACTGAGGAAGGAGCTCTCCGAAGCCAGGGCCAGGGTGTCCGACGTGATCGGTGCGTGACTTCAGCTGTATAGCGTAGTGGTTGGAGCATTGGACTGGGACTTGGGAGATCCAGATTCGGTTCTCCCTGAGCCCCAAAACTCACCAGTCCATCCTGGGCCATTCGTTCTCTTTCAAGACCTACCTTGCAAGATTGTTGTGAGGATGAGAAGGAGAGAACAGGAAAACCTTGAAGCAGATTGGAGGAAATAGTGAGATATAGGTGTAGCTAGTACATTCCTTCCCCATAAAAAACTTAAATCAACCTTCCCCAACTTAGGCACCCTCTAGATGTGTGGGATTTCAAGTCCCATTATCCTCATGTAGCATACCTGGGGATGATGAGGACAGAAATCCAATGCAGTGCCTCTTGCAGAAGAAATCCCCCCGACGAACAGAAAAATACAATGCGTAAAGACGTGGGTATACTTCCAATTCATCGCTGTCAATTAGGTAACTAATTAGGTAACACTGTCAATTAGGTAACATAACTTGACCATCATCTTTGTGTCTCCAAAAGTTCTCAACAGAAAGCAAGCTCCTAAAAAGGTGCATTCAAGGGGATATGGAAAAACATACCCCAAAAATCTGGTTTTTCAACTTATTTTAAAATACAAAGATTAACACTTTGAAGATACAAACTGAGAGCAGTATTGTTTAAAAACTATTGCATGATATATCCAGAAAAAAATACAATTACAATTGCAAACACTCCACAATCATCTGGTTTAGCTCCAGTTCCCCAGTTCCAGGGGGAAAAGCAGGGCACTTTCTTAATGTCTGTGTTTTCAGCAATGTCCTTGCTTCTTCAACAGTACAAAAACTCTTCTTTTAACTGAATGTTTTGTTCCTGTAGAAAGAGCAATGGATCATCTGCAGCACAAATTCTTGGGCTAAAAAAAAATCCCAATCCATCCTCTAGTCTAGATGATATTGCAACAAATAGCTCTGAGCTTTTCTTTTTCTTTGTGGAAGTGATGCAGAAATGCTTTGAAGGGGGCCTTCCCAACTGGACAAAGACCCCATGCAGATGAATGTTTCTGATATTGTCAACCTAGTAGAGCAATGAACTCCTCTTTGTGCAGGAGAACTCAGTGAAAAACAGAAGGTGGAATTGGAGCAGAAGCAAAATCTTGTCCATAGCCAAGCACGTGAGATCAAGCACCTCCAGGAGAAACTGTTTGAGATGAGCAACCTCGTGGACCATAAAGCTGCCGACCTCAAAATAGTAAGAGAAGAATTAAGGTGAGCGTTACCCTGACATAAAAGAGGAGAAAGGACAAAACCACAATAATCCAACCATCAAGTGTTTCAAAGTACATTTAGGGTAAAACCATACATTAAAAGAAAATGCCTGTTTCCAGCTCATAATGTTTTCCATCCAGACATGCAATTGCTTCAAGGCTCCATAACTGTTCAGTTACCTCTACACACAAAGCTCATTTTTATCTCCTAGCAACCATCACAAAGCAAAAATAAGCTAATTTGCAAGCTGTGGAAGGAGGCAAGCTCATGCTTAGTTAAACAGACATCTTCTCCCTCTTACTAAGAGGGAAACTCCTCTTCTAGTGACATACTAACTACACCCTTTGGTTCTGCCCTTAAATAACACCTTGCTTGGGAGATAAGGGGAAATTTACAAAAAGCTTTCATGTGATGAATTAGCATTACTGAAAGAGCCTCTCCTCAGCAGTATTCAGAGAATGTGCTGAAAACTAAAAGGAGGAGGATTCGCTTCTAGGATTGTCAGTCCATTCAAGAAATCATAGTTGATTTAACTGTTTGAAATTCAGGCAGTCCATAGAGAAGCAGCTCATCTCAGCATTTTTTCCCTAGAAAAGTGGTACAATCTCTTTCTCTAAGCATCTTCAGAATGAGACAGGACAGCTACTTGCTGGGAATGAGACAGGACAGCTACTTGCTACTAGCTGGAGTTCCTGCTTTTTAGGCAGGGTTGGGTTTGGTGGCCTGGAGACCCCTTCCGACTCCAGAATCCTGTGAAATGGAGTGCACCTCCATTTTCCTTCCCCCGGGAGCCCAGAGCAGCGAGATCTTTATGGTGTAAATGGTTTTCCCCTCCTCCTCCTTCCCACTGGCAGAAGGAGCCTTTTTCCAGGGCTTGATGCTGCCAGACCTGGGAGGTTTTGAGATGGAGGGCAAGGGCAAGAGGACAGCCCTCAGTGCCTCATCCGAAAAAGAACTGACACCTGCGTAGACACACTTAAGTCACGGATGTGACCACAGGTTGGGAGGTGGGTAGGCTGCAGCATTCAATAGTAAAGCACCAAGGGGTGGCACCCAGCAGCTCACCCAGCTGCAGTCACAGTAGCAGCATGGAATCTATCCCTCAAGGAAGATGTCTGCCCTTCCACAAGGGAATGCCAGTCCTGGCCTGCCCTTGCACCTTTTATCCCATTACAGATCGTATTTCAGTATCTGTTCTTGGCTCGGTATTTGTTTTCAGCACAAGGAGCGGACACCACCTTTGGTGTCCTCCATCCCTCCTTATCTCTGAGCAATTCTCTTTTGCCGGGGTGGGGGATGCAGGAACAGCAGAGAAAAGCTGCAAGAGGCCATGGCGAAGAAGACCAAAGAGAAAGTCAGAGAAGCAGAGAAAGACCTGCAGCACAAGGGCGTACAGACCATGGTCCCCTCGCCAGATGAAGCTCCTGCAGCCAAAAAGGCAAGTGGTACTCCAAGGGGCTTAGCAGGCAGCGTAGAGCACAGCGTGTCTCCTTGTCAGAGCATGGAAAAGTGACTTTTTAGATGACTGCTCCCCAAATCCACCAGCGTCCAAGTGCAAAGCTCAAACCACGACACCACATGGGCACCCAGGTTTTGCTTCCTTGCAATTTCAGGAGGGGCTGGGAAAGTTGGAGCATCCCTGCCAGTCAGTTTAGGTAGTATAGAATAAGGTCAGGCATTGACTGTTGGACCCTTGCCCAGAGCTGGTGCTTCACTGTGCCAAGGAGATGGTACTGCCAACAGCTTAGTAGCCGTCACATTTTAATATTTTATTTTAATGTAATATTGTATACCTGTGTACCCACCCCACCCTCCCCTATCCCTGTTGACAATATAGTTCAGTGATCAGTCTCCACATAGATAGCAAAACCAATCAGAATTCATAGTCTGTTATTCTACACCTTTAAATGGTGGTGGACCTTGTATAGAAAGGTGTAATAGAGTTGATAAAGGGGGAACAGAGTTCCATTAAAGTGTCCTGTGATGTTCTCCCTTTGTTCAGCCAGATACGGCAGGTGGCAGGTCGGCTTTAGTCTCCCTGCCATGCTTTAGGTAGTCGCTTAGCATCATTGCAAAAAATGGGCTTTACCATGCTGAGAGGGGATGATGGGCTGGCTGAGAAGCAGTCTGCTGGGACCAAGGGAATGTTATTGTAATGATATATGATAAGTTTGGACAGACACAGCTGCAAGGCCAAGCTGTTGGAAAGATGAAGGAGAAAATGAGAAGTGGATGGAAGAGTCCAAGTAAAGAGAGATTTTGCTGAGCTGTCAACTAGAATATTAGCACATACTAATTTGTAATGTTACGGCTTATAAGGTACTGCAAACCCAATCGCTCTTTAGCCTTGGCAATTGCCAAGGTGTGCTGATGTTGCTTTGCTGTTCTGAATATAGCTTTTGAAACCTCTGAAGCTGTTCTCTGAACTCAAAGCTAGCCAGTATGATAGGAGTTTAAGATTTCTGGTAAGGCAATTCACTTCTCAGCTTGTCATTTTTGGCTAAGATTGAGTGTAGCATCTGGCATGTGGTTTATTCATTTATTTTGAATCTTAACCTATGCAGTGGTTCTTTCTGTGTTCCTCATGCCCAATCATGTTGTGATAGGTAACAGGCAGTTGTTTGTTTGTTTGTTTTTTGAGCTTTGCCAGTGCAAAGTCTCATAACTGTGAAGTGTTACTATAATTGCTCATTAAGCCTGGCAAGGGAGAAAGCAAGGGTGGCGTTCCAGCTTTCCCATTTTCTTTCCAAACACCAAAAGCTCTCCAAGCACGGCAGCACACAATTCTAGGTGCATTGTAAATAGATATCTTGGTCACTTCCTGATTCAAAGTTCCAGGGCAATGGGGTGTGGATTTTTCAAAGGCTTTTCTGCGCTGTTTCCAGAAGCATCCTGACAGACTGCAGCTATTAAGTAATTCAGCTTTTTGGGGGCTGGGATGGAATATTCCTTCAGGCCAAATTGGCAACTGGCATATCCTGTCTCACACATTTGCTGGCACACACACGCAATGCAATGACAGAGTAATCCTTGCTAAGAACTCCTATGTTCTGCTTTGGCCAGGACTCACCTGGAATTCTGTGTCCGTTTCTGTACACCTCAGTTCAAGAAGGACATTGATGAGAAGGAATGTGTTCGGAAGAGAGCAAGCAAGAGGGTGAAGGGTCTAGAAATCAAACCCTATGAGAAATCATAGAATCAGAGAGTTGGAAGAGACCACAATGACCATCGAGTCCAACCCCCTGCGATGCAGGAATACACCATTGAGGCATTCCCCACAGGAACAGTTGAGATTGCTGGGTATTTTTAGCTTGGAGCAAAGAAAACTGCACAGAGATAAGAGAGCCATATCCCAGTCTTGGGGAAAAGGCAGGGTGTAAACGAAAAAAGAGATGATTTGCTTCTGGGAAAAGAGAACAACTCTGATTCCAGTAGTGATAGGTGCTCTGGGAGGAATTCCAAATGGACTGACGAAACTTCTGATGATTGAAATAACTCTAGATAAGATCACAAGTGCATGAAAGCAACATTGCTTGGAATGTGCTGTATTATCTAATGACCCCGTAATGATCCTAGAGTCTTAGATAGAATACAGATCACTGATGAGCCAAAACTCCAACTGAGGAGGAAGAGAAGGAGGAAGGAAGAATAAAACGGTGGTGGTGATTCCAAGACAGTACTTTTTTTTTTCCTGGGGGTCAGATAGAAATAGGGATTATATTTATCTCTCATAGCGAAAGATGTCAGTTGTAGCAGTGCTTTTCCTCAGCAGCGTGCCCTGCAAAGAGAGCTCTTTTGCTTTGTAGTTGGTCATTGGAAGATAAATACAGGCTTAATGTGCAAGTCTAACTGCTGAAACAAGGAAGTCAGTGGTCATTTTGTACACTTTATACTGGCAGTGACTAGTTCTAGTTCCTCCATCCTAGCTTCCTATAGTGTGAGCAATGTATGAGATGGAACACTGTTAAAACATTCGGATGCAACAGAGCTGCTTGACTTGCTTATAGAAAGAGAAATCTTGGATGGCATTTTTCCCCTTTGTGTAGCACCTTTTGGAACTTACATGGAGTTTTCCAGAGGAGGTCCTCATCTACCATGTTACCCTGGAGAGATGTTTTCTCTAACCCTGGTGCGTTTTGTTTTGCTTTCTCCAGAGCCCAGCCTTGGACTTGGCTGATCTGGGGGCACGATGCAAAGGCTGCAGACATGAGGAAATCATCCATCGCCAAAAAGATGCCCTGGCTGAACTGCGACGAAGAATCAAGATACTAGAAAAGGCTTGTCCTTTGGGTGAGAGCCATAGTATTAAGTAGGAAGCTTGTGGAGGCCATTCTGTTGAGCTGTTCTGGTGAACTACTGGTAGATACCTATGTTTACATTAGATAAAACACTTCCCTAACTGAGAATCAGAAGCAGTGTGCCTCTGTGTGATGTCAATTGCTGGCCAGCACAAAATGGAGAGTGAAGTTGTGCCTTCTTGACCATCTCCTGGGCAGCTGGTTGGACGCTGTGTAGACAGAATGATGAGCTTGGTAGACTTGGAGCTGATCCAGCAAGACACTTTCCACAACCCTGGGTTAAGCTCTCCGTCTCTCAGTACCCCACACTGGAATCAAATGTGGAGCTCTCCAGGAAACCAACTACCCCAATGTCCCTTAGAGGGCTCTAAGGCTGAATGGAGATTTCAGCTTGGACTTTCCACATCTCAGTCAAATTATCTGTTCCACCAATGGTCATCCATTGTCTTCTCACTCTTTCCCATGCAAAATTCCTGGGACTTCTGAATTTTTGAGGAAACATGAAAGTGCAACTGTAAAGACCATTGTGTTCTTCTTTTAGATATTAGAGAAAGAACTTCAGAGCCCCTGATAGTGCTGAGGAAAGGCTCCGTGGAGAAGGGAGAGCAGAAAACAGAGAAAGAGCACACAAAGGGCTTGATGACAACAGCAGATGCAAACAAGGTAAACTGAACTCCTTGTTAGGAAAGCTGTCATAGTCTGTTCATCAATGGCTCCTTGCTGTCATACATCCTAAATATTTTCAAGTGGGTTATTTTACATCTTGTTTGCTTGTTTCAGCTCCAAAGCAGTGTATCCAGTGTAGATCCCAATGTGACCATAGAACGGACCGCAAGGCTGGAAATGGCTGATGCCCTAGACCTTAGTGAGAACACGGTATGGAAATGGGGGGATGTCTTACCATACTTGGAGGCAGGGGAAAGTCAGGTTTCCTGTGGGAGGTGTATTGCTGCACCCCTACGTCCCCGAGTCTGGCTTAATTAATTAATTCTGCATCCCACAACATGACAAAAAACACAGGTCCAGCTAAACATGCAAAATGTTATATTAAAACAGCATATCAAAACAGCCAAAGTTCAAAACAGCTTATGAAGAACTTAAAAAAACGCACTCTGGATTGGGGCAGAGAGAAGGTACAGGCTGCCTAATGTAAAAACTCTTTTCTCAGCTGCCTTTTAGTAATCAAAGCCTTTGTTTGCCAGTACCAGAACTATTGGAGGAGGCAAACAAGCCAGCTATTTTTGGAAGGGAAAGGAAGAATTGTGAGAGGGATCCTACTTCTGGCTGTCACACTGGAGATTTCTTGTGGGAAGGGTGCAAATATCAGTCAGCTGCATTCCAATGTACAGGAGAACAGATTCCCGTCGCTTGCAACAGCTGCTGCTCTGTAAATCTGAATTTTGGGGGGATGGATCAGAAGATGCTAATTAACTACATAGTCAAGGTAGTTATGAGCTAAGTAGCTGATCTAGAATCACAATCTTCGCTTCCATTTCTGGAATATCATATGGAACCATTTTTATCACCTGAAAGGGAAATGATTCTGTCTAGCCATACAGACGTGAGTAAACTCATTCTGCATTGGTCTCTCAGGACCAATGGAACTGATGGGACAAAGCAATCCCTCTCCAGAAGAAAGGCAGGATATAAATAAATAAATGAATATGTGAAGGCGTTTCTGGCTGCTTTCTTTTTCTGGGGCACATAGCATGTCACATTTCCATAACACTGTCTTGATGCAGAGCTCCTGACACAAGCCAGCTTGTGGAGCAGGCAGGATAAAAATAAGTGACGGAGGAGTGAATCTAAAACATAAGGTGGCAGTCAGCTCTGAACACTGTATGGGAAAATATTGGATATTTGTGGTACTATCGTCCAGAGTTTTGGTGCTAAGATGGCACCTAGTGAAAGAAAATAAGTTTTCTGGGAGCTAGTAATTTTTAAAAAGGAACTTGTATTTCACTGCTTCCAGAGTTCCGCCCAGAGGTTGACCGATTTTTAAAAAGAAAGAGAGAAAATACCATAAAGTGAGCCCTGGAGCTGGTTTTTCATAAGTGCAGACATGGAAAACTTGAGCAGGGCTAACCATGCAAGGTGGGATGTAAGTAAAGATGATGATAAGCGTGATGATGAAAACTGAATGTGGGTAACAGCCAGCTTGGTTTTTATGTTAGGTACAGAGGAGGGACAAAATATCCCCTCTTCCACTTATCCGCACAAAGCTTCTGGTCACCTGCGGCAACCAAGCTCATGCTTTAATATGGGGTGGTCTTAGCTTAGCTTTGCAAATTCAGCAACGGTACAAAATAACAGGAGCGATCCATTGGGGAAATGGGGTCTTCTCAAGTGGAACAGTTGGCCCATCTTCCCAGCGGTTTTACTCCCTGCTCGTTCCTCTCCAGTATCTCAGCTTGATTCAAGATCTCGCCAGCCTGGTGGATGTGAAGGAGCTGGCGGGCACGCAGACGGTCATGCATCTCCCCCACGACGAAAGGGAACGTGTCAGGATGCTGCGGCAGAAGGACCTCAAGCTCCTCTTCGAAAAGATCAGCCAGCTGAAGAGTCGCCTTGAAAGGAAGGAGTCGCTGCTGAAAGAGTACGAGAAAGACATTGGGAAGTTCAGGTATCTGAGGGTGGTGCCTGGCAAGCACCAAGGGCTCTTTTGGGAGTACGCTGTGGAACAGTTTTCCCAGACCTGTTCCATTTCTGCAAAATAGGCCATTCCGCACTACACTGTTATAGTGCTATTGTTCCACTTTCAGCGCCCAGTGGAATCCTGGGGTTTGCTGTTTAGGGAGGCGCCTTTAGAATTCTCATCCAGTAAACTACAAACCCCAGAATTCTGCAGGATGTTGAAAGTGGAATAATAGCACTATAACGCTGTAGGGCAGGAGTGGCCATAGAAAGATGCCAAAACACTGGCGGTAGAGGCCGTTGGATATAATCAGTGGCAGTGTTCTTATTCTGAAAATATTGCCCTAAAATTTGAGAACGGTAAATGGATGTGCTCCAATAAAGTGAGGGTTGTATTGTGACTGAAGTTCACTTTATTTCTTACTTGGAGTAGCTAGAGAGAGCCATTTTTGTGCAAAGTGCAGCAAGAGATTTCTCACCATATGCCACAAGGTAGGGAGGAAACCGCAGATCGCTAGGACACTAAGTGGACTCCAAACAACATCAAAGCTTTCTGGAATTTTCTGGTGGTTCCCCTTTGAAGTGCTAACTAGCCCCTTAACCGATTTAGTGTATGAAACCAGATGGAACTGAGTGCATTCAGAGTAAAATGCTGGTATCTGATTTGTTTTTGTTGTAATTAAGCTGTGCTCAGGGTGGTATGTAAAGTGTTTTCAGAGCTACTGCATCTTTAATTAGAAGCTTCCTTCTTGCATAGTGTACCCTTGTCCTGGCTAATTCTGCAGTTTACTGTGGCATCAAGGAAAAAGAGACCGAAAACTGGATGACAAGATGGGAGCAGGGGAAGCCAAGACAAGCTGACGGACATAGGGCAAAGACTGAGATAGTCACGGTCCCCCCACTAGGCCTATGTTGCACCATGTTGGATGTCAGAGGGAACCAGGGGTACTGTAAGCACAGTTTTCCTAACTGAGGCTTCATTTCTATTTGTCACTGGTTGCCTCATTTTAAATGTTGGAGAGGAAGTTACCCGAAAATTTCAGAAAGAAAAGCATCACCTATATGGTCTAATCCAGTGTGCCCTTTCCTTCCTCATCTGAAGGCTGACATTTGTCATTGATTTGTAAACAGCCACAGTCCTCACCATCCTGTATGAGCAAGTTATGAATGCCAATAGGTGAGCAAGCAGAAGAGGCATTGTGTATGTGTGTGTTTATCTAGCCTTTTGCATCCCATAAAACACTGCAGACTGGACAGACCAGTGAAATAATTTGCAAAGATTTTTCTTCCTCACAAATTTCAGGAGAGGATTTTTTTTCAGCTCTAAAAAAATAAAGGTAGCTTGTAAGAAGCCAGTTCTAGGTCTCCTCCTTTTTAAATCACACAGGACCAACAAGGAGACGCTGCAAGCCTGCCAGTCCGAGATTGCCAAATTAGGGGACAGGCTGTATCAAGAAACGGAAGAGAAGGCTTTGCTAAAAGAAGCGCTGGAGAGGACGAAAATGCAGCTGACCCAAGAGAGGCGACTGAACAGGGCTCTGAAGCACCACAAGGTAGGAGGGGAAAGAGGGGCAAGGTTATTAAAAGGGGGGGCAGAGGCACCCAGGACCATTGCCAGATCCCTTCTCCACTGCACTGCAAATTAGAAAGTTGTTTAGTGACCTGTGTATTTTGGCCAGCCCTGCTTGGCAGCATCCGCTCTGCAGTGCTGCTATCATCGCAATGTGCCAGTCTCCTGGGAAGGAGAGCAAGCCGAGATAGGGGTTGCGCCATTTCCTGGGACCAAACCTTGAAGGATAACTGCAATCCCAAGGAGATTTGTGAAGTCTGCTTGATTTAAAGGGCAGCAAAATATAGTCTCCTCGGGGGGCGGGAGGGGAAAATGCAAAGCACAGTATTTTGTCCACATGCAGAATTCAAGTTTATTTGGGTAAAAAATCAAGTAGAGGACCCCTTTCACTTCCTGCAGCCCCCTTCATTCCTCCATTGTTGTCGTTCAGCAAAACCAATGGGGAGACCTTTACCAAGAGTGCTGCTACCATGTGTCACGCGAGCTGGGCTCCTCTGCCTCTATCACCTTGCTTGGTTCCCAGCAGCACTGCCCATGATGCATTGGCGATGTTGTAACAGAGCAAAAAATAGCCAGACTGGCTACGAGAGAGCATTTTGTTACCACTGAAATGCCAGTTCATTTCCCCACTCTACAGGGCTGGCAGTAGCAGCACTGTGTTCTGTTTTTTTTTAAATTGTATTCACTGGTGTTCATGTAGAAAGACGTCCCTTCTGTCCTACTGTTTTTACCTAGAACCATTTAGAAGAGAAGAGGAGTACGATTTCATCATGTCACGCCTGTACGCAGAAATTCAGAGATGGGAAGGTAGGAAAATGCCCATAAGACTTTGTTAGATCGCACTAGGGGAAGGTGATCAAATATAGGAAGTTGGTTTTATGACAGCAGCCACAAAAATCTTGATTTCTGGTCCATTGCAGCAGCAATGGAACGTTCACCAGTATTCCAGCTTCTCAGCCAGTGGAGCTCGGTCGCAGGCTGATGCCAACATGTGGCATATGGGGCATAGGCTGGGAAGCACTGCCACTGCTAGTGCTGCAGCTGGCACTTATTTGCCCGTGGTGGCTTTTGGCAGAGACAGGATAGCTGTCACATCCCCTGGATAACGTGCGCTCACAAACTTCACTCAGATTTGGAACAGAAGCGTTTATTTGGATCATGCAAGCGACACAGCAACTTTGCTGAGAAATTGCTGAAACTGCCGCATATTACCATACAAATTTAGGCACACATAGCAATGACTGGTGAAAGTCATAAATACCACATCAGTCCACCAGCACCTGAATTTCCCAGACCTTTCGTTATTTACATACCTTTCATCCTGGGAGTTAGACGAAGTTCCTCTATCTTTATCTTTATAGATCTCATTCCCATAACACCTTCCTGCGACTTTCACGTTCCCCCTTCTCATCTTCTTCCTCCTGGCCCAAATGCAAAGTGACATGGAATATCCCAGAAATTCCCATTTCTGGGATATTCTGGATACTTTAAGAGCTCCAACCATGTACATAGTTGCACGTAATAATTAGCAATAGAATTCTGGAAGAATCAATTGCCCGCTCAGCCGTGGAAACCCTCTGGGTGACTGGGCAAGTCGCACTCTCTCAGCCTCAGAGGAAGGCAAGGTCAAACTCCCTCTGAACAAATCTTTTGAAGAACAGCCCTGTAACAGGATCATTTTAGGATCATCACTGTAAGTCAGACTTTACTTAAAGGTACACAACAGCAACAAAAATGACTTTGACTTGGATGCCATCCTGAGATCCTATGGTATAGGATACGGTATAAACAAACAAAATATCTGTGAGTAGACACATGCTCACACATCATTTATTTTTCTCTCTCTGATTTTGGCAGACAGCAACCCCAAAAGAAACCATTCCCTGGAAATGAAAAAGTGGAAGCAAAGCCCACTGAAGCTTGCAAGAAAAGAGTCTCTTGTGCCAGCTCTGCCTAGGCAGGTTCATTTCCAGAGGCCAGGAGACGAGGGATGATCCCGCCAGCTGTAAATACAAGAACTGCTGCAAAGGTTTTATCAAACACATGGCCTTTTTATAAATATGTATATATTTATTTGCACAAATGAGGCAGTGACCTGGTAATCTGATTACTGATAACGTATAAAAGACTCAACAAAATTATGTATAAGTCTTTAAGCAGCTCTCAAGAGGTGTCACAAATGTCTTTTTTTGGGGAGAAGGAAAGAGAAAGAGGCTTAATTTCTGGCTAAAATAACCAGGAAGACACTTCAACCTTTGGCATCATGGAGCACATTAATAAATGGATTCTCGTCATTCAGTGGCTGCAGCATGGAGAGATTGCTTCCAAGCCTGAATGGCTCTTCAGGAATACATTTGGTGAGAGAAGACAGTATGGGTTTGGTATCCATTCGCCAGGACCACAGAGGGCTATATGTGGGGATGGATGAATGAATAGGCAGAACGTCACACTCTCAGCTAAAAGGAGGAATTTGGATACCGACCCAACATTGCACTGGGGTCGGGATTTAATTCTTCACTATGTTTCTTCTTGAAAGAAGCAACAAGTTATTTTAGGATTTTTTCTTCCTGCTGTGAGAGAGTCTTTGAAAACCATGCTGTTTTTAAAGAGTTTTCACAATCCGGGATTTATCCTTGGCCAAATTTGTACATGGTTGTTTTGCACAGAAAATGGCATTTTCTCAGCAATAAGTAGCATTTTCTGTGCAGAAAATATCTCTATGCAGAAATATTGTTTCCTGTTCAGAAAAAGTTGTTTCCTGCTTGAAAAAACTGTTTGTTGTGCAAATCACCCACATGTGATTTGCACAGAATTAGTCCGCAAACATAGCATTTTCTGTACATGCAACACCCTTTTCTGCACTGAAAATAATAGTTCTGCACAGAAATACCATTTTTGTCACAGAAAAATGCTGTTGTCCATGCAAAAAAAAAACCTGTAGGAGAATTTTGCACAGAATAAACACCAAATTATGAAGAATCTTAATACAAGTGAGTTGGGGAGGAAGTGCTAAGTCAGCTGAGAAATTTTGCAAGCAGTGCATGTGTGGTTGGTCCCAAGAGAGCTTCCGTAAGTTCTTCATGCTCTCTACAGTACCTGGGTTCTGCTTTTCAACCAGTTCCTTTTTCTGACAGTGCTCCACTCCCTAAGTTGTCAGATAAGTGGGGCAAAGCCTGTACAGCTATTCATTTGCTTGCACAATATTGCAATATACTAAGGAGATGCTGTTACACAACTACTAAATAAATCCACGACTGTAAAACTACATACCTCCAACTGCCCCAATTTGCGAGGCACAACTAATCCTCTACCATCCTGTTTTTTCACTGCTTTAAAATGTCCTGTCTGTTCTTCTCCTCCCACCTTTCCCCTTTGTCCTCAGCTCACTTTGGTTGCTGCAAACTGAGTTCAAAGGGCAAAAGGAGTTTGCACTCTGTTAACTCAATACGGGGAAGAGGAGGGGCAGAATGTTGCCCTTTCGAGGAGGCTCAGGCAAAAGCAAATTGCTGCAACCTCTCCTAGCTCATGTGTTGTTCCTTATTAAGAACTTTTGCCCTCTTGACCACACTCTGATATTGCTTGGACTCAAGTGTCCTGGTTTTCATCTGTGAAATGTTGAAGGGTGTGAAGTTATGCTCCATCTCCACAATGCTGGAACTCTGCAATTGAATCCATGGCTGTAAATCAATGCTTATGTACATTCCACTGCTTCTATGGGTCTGCTCTAGAGAAGATAGTTGGATTTTGGCCCTGAATCACAAACTTTTCTGGATAATTCGAGGGCTTTTTTGCCCATTTTGTACAAAACGTGCCACTGTTCTCCTTGTCTTTCTGTTATTATCTGAGGGTTTACTTCAGGACAACGCGTGACCTCACATGTCTGCTAACTCCGAACATTTTGCCTCAGCCCTGCCCATCTGTTTCACAGGGATGGGTTGGCTGCAGTTCCTCCCCAGAGAACTCTGGTGTAATTTGTTCATGTTCCCCAAGCTTAATTGCATCCTCCGAAAATAACAGCTTGGGAGCGTCCACCCTGTCCCTGCATTTCAGGGAGCCGACCTTGCCAAGGGGCAGATGTGGGCATCCTTGTTTCCAGGCTAAGAGGTTTCCCCTCCGTCTTCCTTTCTTTTTGCATTCAATGGATGGGGGCATTTTACCATTCCAGCCCCTGCTAAAATCTTCTCTACTAATTGCGCCCTTCCATACAGCAGGCTTTTACATTAATGAGCAGCTATCCATTTCATGCCGTATTCTCTGCTTTTCCATCGCTCTCGATCACCAGTCCCAGCCGTCCGTCAAAAGGGATGCAGCTTTGAAAATCTCTCCCGCACATTCAGATCAGTCTCTTAGCAGAGGCAGGGAGGTTTTTGTCAGGAAATTATTGGTTTCTTGGTATCTGCCATGTGGCTCTAAAATGGTGTTGCCCAAATAGCCAATTAACAAGTGCAGATCGATGGAATCAGAACAATCCAGGTTGCCAGAAATCTCCAGTCTCGTATTCAAGTTATATTCTGGGGAATCTTGAAAGCAGCTCTCAAAGAGATCAATTCTCCTTCTGGTCTCAGAACAATATGGGCACAAATATTGAGTTCAACACAATCGCCAAGGATTTCAACTCTTATGTTTATAGGCACTACTTCGACACTGCATGATTCTGAAGGCAATTCAATGTCAGTTGGGGCTGGCAATTCAATGTCAGTTGGGCCCCCATATTTTTGGACTACGTCTCCTGTAATCCCTGATCATGGCCCATGTTGAGTGATGCAAAAGCTTTGGAATAGCTGGTTTTGGAGTCTGTTGTGGTGTGTCTTCAAGTTATTTCCAGGCTATGGTGATGCTAAAGCAACTCTGTTATGGTGTATTCTTGGCAAAATTTGTCCAGGGAGAGTCTGCATTTGCTTTCGTCTGAGGCTGAGAGAATGTCACTTGTCCAGGGTCAGTTTCCGTGAATGAGCCAGGATTCACAGTCCAGTCTCTTGGCGTCCTACTCCAATGTTCAACCATTAGAACAGGATGGGGGGATTTTTTGGGGGGGATGGGGGAACCAAGATGCTACCTCCCCAGGCTTCTGGGAGTTGTAATCCAACAGATACCATCCCAGAGCTTCAAAGAATGAGCCAATGGCATAAGCTTTATTTGTTTTGGTTTTTTTCCTGTTATATATTTAGCATAATCTATAACCAAAGTAGACAAAGTGCTACCTTCCAGATGTTTTAGACATTAATCTGGAACACAACCAGGAAGAATGAATTGACTGTACAGACTGTTGGGCAGTGGAATAGACTGTGAATCCCTGTCTTGGGGGGGAAAGGCAGCGTATAAATGTGGAATGACTTAGGGAGCTGGGTAGGTTTAGTCTGGAGGAGAGAAGACCAAGAGATGACATGATGACCACCTTTAAATATTTCAAGGGATGTCATGCAGAAGATGGAACCAGCTTGTTTCCTGCTGCTCCAGAGACTAGCACACAAACCAGTGGACTCAAACTACTAGAAGAGAGATTCCACCTAAAGATTAGGAAAAACTTCTTAATGGTGAGAACTGAATAGACCTTCCATCTTTAGATGTCTTTCAACAGATGTTGATGAGCATTTTCCAGGACTGCTTTGCCTGGCCATATGTATCCCAGTTTCATCTGTGAAGTGCTAGAGGTTATGAGATGCATGCCTGATAAGAGCTAAAATTATGATTTTTCGAGCCCAAATCCTGATTTTTGAACACGCAAGGTTGGCACGCAGCACTATTTGTCCTCAGTGACCCAGCTCTGCCGGGCCGATCAGTATTTACAGTGCCCGGAAGACCGGGAGACTGTAATCTCCCCCTCCTTCCCGGCCTTGGTTCCCATGTCACAAACAGAGGATTATGTGACTTCACTGGAGGGGATTCTCGTGGAAACAGAAGCCGGAAATGGAGAGAGCTCATCAAGACGCGGCCGTCAGAGGCCACAGAGGGACAAGTGGAAATGGAGATACAGTAGAAGAAACTGCAGAAATATCCATACCGTCCAACATTTCACAGATGGAAACCCAGATAGGCTTGGCCAAAATCAGCACTCAGTCAAGGTGAGAAAAGTTATTAATGGGGGAAGAACACAAAACTAGAAGATGCTGCAGAAGTCTGCTTTTGCCTGAGCCTGCTGGGAAGGGCGGGATTCCACCCCTTCTCTCCTTTCCATTTGTCTCCCCTCACTTAGGCTGTTTCCACCCTACACTGTTATGGTGCTATTATTCCACTTTCAACCTCCTGTGGAATTCTGGGGTTTGTAGTTTACTGAGGCCAAAGAGCTCTCTGACTGAAAATTCTCAATGCCCCTCCTTCAACTGCAAACCCCAGGATCCCATGGGATGTTGAAAGTGGAATAGTAGCACTAGAACAGTGAAGTGTGGCAATGCCCTTAGTTAATTGATTGCAAACTTTCTTTGCCCTTTGAATTCAGTTTGCAGCAACTGAAGTAAACTGAGGACAAAGGGAGAAGGAGGAGGAGAGAGAACCCGGGACATTTTAAAAGCAGCTGGAAAAGTGGGATGAGTGAGGATTAATCCAAACTGTCTCTGCCCAATCAGGATGGTTGAAGGGCATGCCTGTATATGCTTTCAGAGACTTTCTTCGGGGGCTATTTGAAATTTTACTTTAGGAGGCCTCTGAGAGCATATACAGGCTTAAATTGCTTCTTTACCAATAAAAACATCCAGCAATTGAGCACCTTGGGATGTGTCTCTGGGTTCTCCTGCAGATTTTATCGAGTATACCCCCATTTTTGCTTCCTTGGAAATGAAAATAACCTGTTCTTTCTTCTGGGAGAGAAGGGGCCCCCAACCTAGGGAGCTCGCTTCTATCATTATCTTATCTTAGCCTGCCTTTCCTTCGCGGAGCTCAAGAGGGCATATCTCGCTCTTCTCTGTCTTCTTGGCAATCCTGTGAGTTCAGCCTGGCTGAGCCAGAAAGAGACTGTCTTAAGATCATTCGGCGAGTTTCACGCTTCAGTGGATACTTGCATCAGGAGGGGAAATCCATTGGAGAGGACGTGGGAATGAGGGCCTTTTCTGCAGCGGCACCCTAGTTGTGGAACTCCCTCCCTCTTTAGGCCCAAGTGGCACCGACATCAAAAACAATTCAACTCCAAGTTAAAACCTGGCCTTTCATTAAGGCCTTCGGGCCAAGCCGATCGAGGCTACCCGTTTTAATGGTTGTTCCATTTAAGATTATTTTAACCAGTGTGAAAGTGGTTGTTGCTAATTGAGAAATTATTTAATATAATATTTCTTAATCTTTCAAAACTTTTGTAATTAGTTAATGTTTTAAACTGATTTTGTTGTCAGCCACTTTGAGAACTCCAGGCAAAGGGCAGGATACAAATATTTAAAGGAATGAATGAATGAATAGAATCGTAGAACCGTAGAGTTGGAAGAGACCCCAAGGGCCATGCAGTTCAACCCCCTTCTGCCGTGGAGAAAGACACTATATGGCCTTAGTAAATAATATGCAATAATTTGGCTCCGTTAAGTTATTTAACTAGGTACCCACAAAGTGGATAATTAAAGCACTGGACAAGCAGGCTGAGATGGAATTAGCCCAAAAATTACAGAATCCCCGTCATTTTAGAGAAAAATATCGTTTAGTTTCTAGGTTTAAAACTGGATTGTGTCCCCCGCCCCTGCTTTGTTGGCCCTGAATTCTGTTTATGATTGGGGCTTTTTTTTAAAAAAAAAACAAAACCCATGAACTCTATCATATGTTCATCTCTGGATGAATCATTTTATTCACACCTCGGCTGCTGTAGCTGTGGATTTATACTGTCGAGAGAACAGAAGTGCCATTGTTCGTTCGCCCACAGCTCTGGTCAGTTGGGAAGAGATGATGTAAGAACTTCAGAAGCACCATGCCCGATTGGAACCCAAGGCCCATCTTGGGCATCATTCTGGCAATTAATGTGGTATCAAAGTGCTATAATTTTGTAGTGCGAACGAGACCTCTGTTGACCTTTGGGCCCCCTTGCAACTCTCCATCAATGCTAAGCTTTTGTTCCTTCTCCCCCTCACCAATTTTTGTTTTCAAATATTGATGCTGTTGTTTGGTAGTTCAGCCATTTTTACGCATCTCTTAAATTTTGCAATACAATTGTTGTGACATTATGTTTTTTTTGTTATGAAGAAAAAGGGCAATTTTACCATTTTTTAAAACATAAAATAAAATGGGCTGAGATTCTACATCAGAGAGATAGAATGTAGCTTTACTTCCACAGAGTTTTTACATTTGTGAACTGTAACTCTGCACAACTGAATGTGCAAACACATGTGAAACGCGAGATTTCAACGCATGCACCCAATGCCCCTTCTACAGTCTTCAGTGGACGATGATGTCTATTGTCCAGCAAAAAAACATCCAAGCACTTTGGTAAAGAGACTTACACAGGTGTAGCTCACTAACAGAATCCCAGGCATAGTTACACAGGTGTAGTTTTACTTACACCAGGACATGGATGTTTGTGCAAAAGGTGTTGTTTTGTGATTCCGAAGTTGTTGTGGTTGAGCAATGAGTATTCATCTAAAAGATTCATATCTTCCACCTGTCCTCATTTGGTGGAGACAGTTCTGATTAATTCTTTGCCATCCAACTTTTTCAACTGCCTTTAAAATGTCCCAGTTTCTCTTTCCTCCTCCCCCTTTGTCCTCAGCTCACTTCAGTTGCTGCAAGCTGAATTTAAAGTGCAAAAATCATTTGCATCCCATTAACTCAGCAGGAGGGGAAAGAGAGGAAGGGTTGGAGTCTTTGCCCTTCCCAGTTGGCTCAGACAAAAGCAAAGCTGCAGCTTTCCCCGGCTTATATGTTCTTCCTCATGTAGAACTTTTGCCATATTGACCACACGCTGATGTTGCTTGGCCACACGTGTCCCAGTTTTCACCAGTGAAATGTCAGAGGTTATGAAGTTTTCAGAATATTTTTTGATGGTACCATGCGGATGTATTTTTAATGGAATCCATTAGCAGGTGTATCATAAGAGCCCTTTAATTCCTTCACAGCGTACACTGAAATTTCACAAGGAAAGAAAAAGCAAGGGCTTGGAAGCCGTTTTAAGCCTCTGCTTGCTGACTAATCCAACCCATGCCAACCCTCCTCTGCTTCTTCCTTGTCCTGCCACAATATGTCCACGGCAATATGTCTCAAGGCAGATTGATGACATTTGTGCAACGGAAAGGTCAGCGGAGGCTGTTAAGGAGATAATATAGCTTGCAAAGCTGTTGCATCCCAAAGGACAGCCCCAGCTCATGAAATTACAAGGTCTTTGGCTTTCCTTTGAAATGCAGCTAGCTGAAGTAGGGCTGGGTGGCACTGGAGTTCATGGGAAGGGCATCATAGAACCACAGAATTGAAAGGAACTCAAAGGGTCATTTAATTCAACCCTTTGCCAGTGCTGGAATCTGGTGCTAAAACAACCCTGAAAGGTAGGCGTCCAACCTTTGTGTAAAAACCTCATAGAAATGAGTATCCCTCCGAAGGAGCTTATTCCACCATGACAGTTCTTACCATTAGGAAGTTCTTCCTAATGTTTAGGGGGAAATCTTTTTTCTTGCCATTTGGATGCATTATTTGGTCTCCTGGTATCTGGAACAGCAGAAGACAAGCTCATCAGTGCTACTCAAAATGGTGGTCCTTGGGCCAACGACACTCCCCGAGCCATTGGCTGCCAACCCCTGGCAAGCTTCTGGGGAGAAAAGAAAGAAACGATTGTACCCAATGGGCACAAATTTAGCACCAGTCCCTGGGGAAGAAATACACTTGGTCCTCCACGTTTGCTAGGGTGACAGGAGCAGGGCCGTTGCCAAAGTGGAAAGACTGTAATTACCAAAATGTGTGTGTGTGTTTGTGGGAAAAGGGCTGTGTCATGCTACCACTGAAATAGGCATTGGGAGGTCCGCATGATTCCCACTTCGATTTAAATCATTGCCATTGTCCCAGAAGTGCACATCATCATCTGGCTTGACAGCTGGCAAGACGGAGATTACAGTTGTTGGTTCATCGGGGAAGCAAAGGTGAACTCCCTATTTTTGGAATGGCATCAAAAGCCACGTTCCAGAAGTGCAACATGAATCGGGCTTAAAGCTCAAGGGGGAAAACCTTGTGGATGTTTTCCCTTTGATAAATATTATTCTCAGTATTGCCCTCTGCCTAAAGGCAGAACATGCCAGGGAAGGCAGGCTATAGCTGTGGGTTGGTGTGTGCCGTCAAGTTGTGTCTGATTTATGGTGACCCTGAGGTGCATCTATCAGAGGGTTTTCTGGGGCTGAGAGTGTGTGACACACCGAAGGTCACCCGATGGATTTCCATGGCCGAGCAGGGAATCCAACGCTGGTCTCCAGGGTCATACACCAATGGATGACAACTCTGGTTCGATTCCCCACTCAGCCATGGAAACCCATTGGGTGACCCTGGGGGTGTCACACTCTCTCAGCCCCAGAAGACCCATGATCACCAGAAACGACTGGAAGGCACAGGCCAACAACAAAGGCTTCTTGCTGTTTTGTCCTGCATGCCTGCTGTTTTTGCAACCCACTGGCTAAAAATCCCAGACTTGCTAAAAATCTCAGAGCTGAGATGAAAGAGAGGGACGACTGTTTCCCTCTTTCCCAGGCTGGGGTGTCTGCTGGGGACCCGATCCCCTTGGTGCACCCTTCCACGGGAGTAAAGGCGAGGAAACCAAGGGGCGAGTAAAACCGTGCGCCTTTGCATTGGCGGCGGAGGGGGGGCTGCGCCTGGGACCCCATTCCCTCCTGCGCGCTTCCTCGGGAGTAAGCGCCAAGAGGCCAGCGAGGGAGTCTTCCGCTTCCCTTTTGCACTGGCTGTGGGACAGGGAGGGGGGGCTTGGGACCCGATCCCCTCCCACACCCTCCTTCCGAAACGCCAGAAAGCAAGAGAGCGCGCGTGCATCCTTTCTCCTTGGATGACAACGGAATCCCCGAGCGCACAAAGGGAAAAGGCACCAAGCGCATCGCACGGGCTGCATTGCACCTGCGGGCGGATGCGCGGGACCCGAGCCCTGTGCGGGCTTCCTCGGGAGTAAGGGCCAGCAAAGGGGGGGCCAGGCCAGGAGCTAGCCGGAGCGCACCGCCTCGCCCTGGCGGGGCCGCCGCCCTCCGTCCCTCCCTCGTCGCCTCCTTCGCCGCCCCCCGTCCGGGCGGCTCTGCCGCCCCCCGCCGGGGCCGCTGCGTAGGCCGATCGGGGCGGAGCCACCGGCGGCGGCGAGCGAGCGAGGCAGGGAGAGGCGTCGCGGCGTCGCGCGCCTCGGCTGGGCTGGGCGACGATGGCCACCGAGGAGCTGGCCAGCAAGCTCCACCGCCGCCTCCAGGTGGAGGAGCACAATGGCGAGGCCGAGCCGGGGCCCCCGGGGGAGCCGGAGCCGGAGCCGGAGCCGGAGCGCGCCCCGGACCCCGAGCCGCCGGAGCCGGCCCTGGACAGCGGCGCGGGCGGCGAGCTGAGCGCCAAGCTCCAGCGCCGCGCCGGGCTCAACGACCCGCAGTCGCCGCAGCTCTCGCCCGCCGCCCAGCACCGCGTCTTCAGCCCCTACGCCGAGTTCCGCGAGTTCTCCCGCCGGCAGATCAAGGACATGGAGCGGCTCTTCCGGCAGTGAGTGGGGCCGGGGCCTCTGAGCATGGGCAGAGTGGCTTCCCCCTCCCCCTCCCCTCCCTCCTCTCCCCGCGCCCCGGGACGGAGCTCACGGCCGAGCCCGTCTCTCGCCTGGGCTGCGCCCCCGCTTTGCAAACTCGCCCCTGTTTGAGTCCACCGGTGCGCTCTGCGTGCGCTCAGGAGCTCTTCCTCTTTCCTTGGAGGGGGGGCTTGGTGCGTCGCGAGGAGGGCAGTTTTCATCAGGGCTCCATTTTCACCAGGCGCTCGGGCTCAGACCAGGCTTCTATTATGATTGCTATTATTATTGTTGCTGTTGCTGTTAGTAGTAGCAGTACTATTATTATTATTGCATTATTATTATTGCTATTACTATTATTGCTATATTGTTATTATTATTAGCAACAACACGGGGTTGAATGAATACCAGATCCACATGCAATTATTATTGCTATTATTATTATGAATAGCAACCCTGGGCTGAATGAACACTAGATCCACTCACAATTATTATTGCTATTATTATTATTAACAACACTGGGCCGAATGGATACCAGATCCACACACAATTTATTTATAAGTACAGGCATAAAATGGAAAGGAGTTGAGGGCTAGTGTCTGGCTACCCGTATCTACCTTCCCTCTTCCCATAATGTGAGTACAGGTGGAGGGATTCCACCTTCTCTAGGGTTGGGGGCACAGGACCCTCATGAGAGTGGAAAAACCACAAATAACTCTAGGCCCTCCCAAACCATATTTAGCAGACAAAAAAGCAAGAACACCCTGTTCAACCCACTGTGGATTCCTTTGGGGCATCGGGGTTCCTTCCCAAGGCAGAAGTGGGGGGCCGGTGGGGCTTGCAGCCACATCCACTGCGGCCCCACACCATTTTAAAGAGGGACTTATAAGTCTGTTCACAGTTTCTCAGCCTCACGAGGCTTGCAGTCCCTATTAAAAATGGCACAGGGAGGGAGCAGAGGTGACAGCAAATAATCTGTGAATAATCAAATCTGCAAAAGTGAAACCTGCAAATGTGGAGGGCTGGCTGTATTAGCCTTCCTTTCAGGACCACAGCAGCTCAGGCCATTTCCGCATTCAAAGCCCCACCCACTGTAAACTGCAAAGCCCAGCATTCCATAGGATGTTGAAAGTGGAAGAATAGCACTAGAACAGTCTAGTGCAGAAATGGCCTCAAAGAGGTAAAGGAGCAAACAGTTTGCATTCTTTTTCTTCTTGTAATTCTATTAGAGATATGTTGGGACAGGCCCCTCTTATGCCGTCTCCAAAGAAGGGGCTTTTTGATTTCTTGGGTGGGCCACTGGAACTCTCTAGATGTTTCTGAACTGCAACTCCCATAATTCCTCACTCTCAGTGATGCAGGGCTGATGGGAGCTGTAGGCCAACCTTGCCTGGATCTCTGGAAGGCCACAAATGAGCCACCGCTGTTTGCTCGCAGAGGTGGAGAAGGAAGCAGTGTTGGTAGCTGTGGCCAGGGCTCATCCTTTGTAACTCTTCCTTGGGGAGCCTGGGGCTGAGGTTGGAATGGTTATGGGATGGTGGAAGAAAATGGTACGGGGAGCCCTTTAGGAAATCTGTGGTCTCCATCTGAAATTTCCTTCTCCCATTCAGTTCAGTCCTTATCCCTCCCATGCTATCCATGTAGTTTTGTTTTGTTTTTAAATATCATTTAGACTCCTAGGTCAGAGGGAGGCTCCAGATGGAGTTTACTTGGTATTTCTGATTTCTCTGTATGGTTGTGAAAACTGGACAGTGAAGAAAGCTGATAGGAAGAGAATCAATTCATTTCAGACGTGGCCTGTCCAAAAGACGAATGCATCCCAGAGCAAATCCAACTTGAACTCACCCTAGAACTCCAAAATGCTAAAGCTGAGGCGATCGTACTTTGGACAGATCATGAGAAAAGATGACTCCCTAGGCGAGAAAATGATTCTTGGCAAGGTGGAAGGTGGGAGGGAAAGAGGAAGTCGGCATTGCAGGGGGTGGATTCAGCCACGGAAGCCACAGCTGCTGAATTTTTAAGACCTGATCAGGGCTGTTGGGGACAGGGTGTCACGGAGACCTCAGGAAGGAGAACTCTCCAAGAAATCTTGGCATCAACTGCCCTGCTAAGGTCTTGCAAACTCAGGGCAGATGTGGCTTCCAAGTCAAAGTCAATGTGGCAGCAGTTATTGACAAACACAGCCTATACCTGCGGGCTGCTGAAGGCACAAATTCAATGTCTATGCCCATAGAAAGAGAATTGATTCCCTTTTGTACTACAGCGCCCAAAATCCCCCAGCCAACGTGGCTGCTTGGGAGTCTGGGAGCTGTAGTCCTAAACATTCATTCCATCCCTCCAATCCAAACTCTGACTCATACCAAAATTTCATCAGAATCTTCCTGGACCGTTCATGGGACCATCCAGAGACTTCCCCATCAGTGAGCAGTGCTTCTGCTCCAATTTTTAGATCAAATTCAAAAGGAGGTGTCCCAGGGGCTGAACTCTTATCCTTCCCTTTCCAAACAGGTTTGGTACCTTGGACAGCTGCTTTATAATTTAGGCTAAAACCCAGAACTGAGTCACCATCCCAGTGACATGGAAGTTGCCACTAGCTACAAGCAAGTTCTGGGTGTTTTGTTGTGAGCGTTCCCTATGCAAACCTTTCTTCTTTTCACCAGCTAAATCCCTGCTGCATGCCCCCAACAGCTGAACTGTTTAGTGGAATTCACCAAAAAAAAAAAAGTGTTCCGCCCCCAAGAAAACAAAAAACAGAAAGTGGCATGAAATCCAGGGAGAGAGAAATGGACCATCTTAATTTCTGCCCTGAAAAATATGGGCATTAAAGGTTGCAGACATTCATTCTAGCTAGGCCTCTGGTCTGAATTTTTGTGGCAGACACAGGTACTCTGAGTCTGTGCAAAGTTCCCTATTTTCACCCTTGAATGGGGGAGAGATGCCATCGGGGTCAAGGCAGGCAGGACCTAAAATTTTGCTGTAGAAGCCTTCAGAGGGAGTGGGCTGCTTATGGCCCTCTGGATCATTTCTGACTTCGTGCAAAGTACATTTCCTTGCATTCAGTTACAGCCCGTTCTGGGAAAGCAGGGGCAGAGAATATGTGGCCCTTTAAGAGCCACTGGACTGCAACTCCCATCATCCCATGCCACAAGCAAAGCTGGCTGGGACTGCTGGAATTTGCAAGCAAACAGGTGGAGCACTGCATGTTCCCTATCTGTGTTTTAATGGATACAAGCAGTGTTTTCAACCATATTTGGTAATAATCAGCGACCTAAAATCCCCTGGGTTTTTCTCCCGAGGGCCACCTAGACAGCCTAGAAGTTGACTTTGCCACTCAGACTGAAAAATCCCCTCTCACATTTTCTTCAGAAAACCTGATGTTCCCTTTTTGTTAGCCTTGCAAGAGCCTCTCCTCTTTGGAAGAAGTGGATTGCTAGTGTCATTTAACTGTAGGAAATAGTTTCATCTGCAGGAAGTGTCTTGCTTTTCTCCAAGAGCGTGTATTTTTTGCCCTGAGTCGCATTTAAAGTTGGTCTCTGACTTCAAACTTCTTAGGGCCTTGGAGAATTGCTGTACTCGTTTGATTCCGACAAGTTACTGGAGACTGCCAGTGGCAAGTTGTCAGGACCAGTATGTAGCGCGCGCTTGTGGAGATTCCGGTGGTTTGGCTTGCTCGTATGTGGTGCGAGGGATGTGCTAAAAGAAACTGGGAAGCCTGGAAGGAAAGTTATAGATTTGTGGAGGATTCCATGGTAGAGAAATGGAGCCTCAATGCTTAGGAGCAGTCTGCCTCTGAAAGCTGGATGCTGAGGCACAGAGTTCAGGGTGACGGTTGCTTCAAGCCATGCGTCTTCTTTCTTGCTCTGGCTGCCGGTGGAAAAAAGAATGTTCGACTAGATAGAACTACCTCAAGCTGTTCCAAAGTAGCTACCAGTGGCAAAAATTAAGGTATCTTAGGTCCTATCTTCAAGATTTCAGGGCTGGGATTTGCAGAGAAAAGCAGAAACAATTGAGTCTCCATGTGTGTCAGTGTGCACGTATGTGCCGTCGAGTCGGCTGTTGACTTATAGAAACCTCCTGAATTTCCTGGGATTTTCCTAGGCAAGAAATACTCAGAGGTAGTTTTGCCACTTCCTTCTTCTGAAATAGAGCCTACAGCCCCTAGTATTCATTGGCGGTCTCCCAGTCAAGTACTAACCCCAGCTGACCCTGCTTAGTTCCCAAGATCAGATATGATCTGTGGGCCCCTAGGGGCCCCCCAATGCTCTGTAACAATTTCTCTCCTTGTGCGCTGTGATCACAATGGCTCACAATCCTCATATCTTCTGCCGTCTGCCCTTTACTGTTGGCGTATCTGAACATGTTGTGAAACATGTGTTGTTAGATCTCTAGCCTTGTTGTTCAGAATCTATGTCTTTCACACACCCATGCACACTAAGAACCCACTGTACTTTTTTTTTTTTTTTTTTGCGGAAATGCTTCGTGTTCTGAGAAGAGGGAAGTGGTTGCTGCCTCTCTTGCAGCTGCTTCATCTGAACTAAAAGTGGGCCTCTTTGGTTGGCTGTTCCTCTGAGCACGACTTTGGAGGATCTGGGTTGGTTCATTTTCTATCACCCTGGACCACAGTATATGTGAAAGGAAGCTAGAAGTCTTAGTGGACCACAGGTTGAGCATGAGTCAGCAGTGTGATGCGGCAGCCATAAAAAGCCAATGCAGTTCTAGGCTGCATCAATAGGAGTATCGTGTCTAGCTCAAGGGAAGTGATAGTACTACTCTGTTCCACTTTGCTCAGACTCCACCTGGAATCCTGTGTCCAGTTCTGGGCACCACAGTTCAGGAAGGATAAGCTGGAAGGTGTCCAGAGGAGGCGACCAAAATGGTAAAGGGTCTGGAGACCATGAAGCCCTGTGAGGAGTGGCTTAGGGAGCTGGGGATGTTTAACCTGAAGAAGAGCAGGTTAAGAGGTGGCCTGATAGCCATGTTTAAATATTTGAAGGGATGTCATATGGAAGATGGAGCAAGCCCATTTGCTGCTGCTCCAGAGACTAGGACACAGAGCAATGGCTTCAAACTACAGGAAAAGGGATTCCACCTAAACCTTAGGAAGAGCCTCCTGACATTAAAGTGGTTTGGTGGTTTGATTTATATAATTTATATAAGTATCAGTAAATATAAATAAATAAAGAAAAATAAATATTTAAAAAAATTAAAAATTCAGTGGGGGAGGTTTTGAGAGCCACAAAACAGTCCTGGAGCCACATGTGGCTGCTGGGCTCTGAGATTCCCACTCCTGCTCTAAGGCTTTGGGCCATTTGAGATGATGACATGTTATAAACAAGCCTTTTATCCACACTTGGAACCCCTTTTCCCGTGTGAGCAATCCCAGCAGGAAACATTAATTAATCACAACTTCCCCATTCTCTCTAAGCCGGGAAGCTTTGGCTGAGACCCTGCATTGTCTCAGCATAGCGTGAATACCTGCCAGCCGAGTCATGCTACGTGTATCCTTTCTCTACACTAAACGCTGCCGTAGTGCAACATATGAGAAAACAGTCAAGATGCATAACTGTCGCTTCGTTGCACAATGCGCCGTGTGCCGAGGCAGTGTGCGTTGTGCAATGCCGTGCTCTTCTAAGCGCATGATTGCACGCCTGCAACAGTTTCTCATCTCAAACTCTGCTCCTGCCACCATCGGCTGGATGCGTCCATTCCACACAGTTCCAAAAAAGCCTCCCTGCCTGCGTAGCAGAACTCAGCCAAAGGATTTTGACCTATGGTTATAATCCAGGATATTAAACCACAAATTTTGACTTCTTCTGAGTCCTTGATTCTTCTCATTAGGGTTTCCCAACACACACACACACATACAGTAATTTCAATATTCTTTCCATCCCTAAGATTCCCCACACACGCACACATATATTTTGGAATGTCTTGTTTTGCTGTGAGTTTGTACTGGTATCGTATTGGTTCCAGACAAAGTAGACTCATTCATTCAATTGTTGAATGGTGAGTCAGCCGTCAGATAAATATCACTTATTCACTGGGTCTCCCATTGTCAGGACTAACAACAAAATTTAGGCCTTCGTATTCCTTTCTGCTTTTCCCGTTTAAGCACCAAGCCCTAAAAGTCCTTGCTCATCCTGGCTAAGTAGACCTATTGAATCAATGGAATTTACACAAGTGTTAATATCCTGCGGCATTTCCCCTGAATCCATGAGTCTGCACTAGCTGCGACCTAACTGTTGTATTTAGCCTCAAGTCCTTTAGCTTTTCCGCATAGGATTAGATAGATCCAATAAGATTGCATAGATCCCTGCCCTGAGGAGGTTGCAGTTTCAAATCTGAGAAGGTTGGATCACCAGGAAGTCTTGGTGCAATGACAATATTACAGAAAGGGGGCAAGGAGTAACTTCAGCCTCTTCTGAAATCTTGCTCGTGTGTGTGTGTATGCACCTTCAAGTTGCTTACTGACTTATGGCAACTCCATGAGTTTCATAGAGTTTTCTTAAGCAAGGAATATTCAGAGGGGGTTGTGTTGTTCCCTTCTTTAAAAGATGGCCTGCTGCACCTGCTTTTATGGCATCCCAAATCTCATGGCTAATCAGATGCCGCATTAAATCTCTTGAGAGCTTTTCCATTGGCATTTTCTGTGGCTGATTTCCCCCCTATCCACTCTATTGTTGAGACGAGAGGCTCGCCTACAGTGGAGGGGTTGCAGCTGTCTGTAGCAAAAGGGAGAACAGAGGGACCCGGGTTCTCCGCCGCCCCAACGCCTGACATGTTCCTTTCAGAGGCGCCTTGCTTTAAACGTTCCCACTGCTTAGCTGCGGCGGCACGCGGAAAGGAAAGAGCTGTGGATAGCATTGCCGAAGGAAAAGAGAAAGAGAGACGGGGGTGAATCTAATGTACCCCTCCAATGCTACAAAGGAGAATGGAAAGGAAGCAAGCATAATGGAGATGTTGCAGTATTCCTGCCACTGGTGAAATACCCACCAGCTGTCCCAGCTTGGCACTGTTCCTCCGCCATCCCACTTTTTTGGCTGCTTTTAAAATGTCCCAGTTTTCATTTCCTCTGCCAAGTTTCCCCCTCTGTTCTCAATTTACTTTGATTGCTGCAAATGGCTTATTTCAGTTGCTGCAAACTGAAGCCATTTCCCCACTAGACTGTTATAGCGCTATTATTCCACTTGCAACATCCTATGGAATGCTGGGGCCTCAAAGCCCCCTCCCTAAACTGCAAAGCTCAAGATTCCATAGGATGTTGCAAGTGGAATAATATCACTATAACAATCTAGTGTGGAAGTGGCCCATGACTTCAAGGGCAGCAGAGAACAAGAATTTGCCCTTTTGTGGAACAGCGTTTCTACTGTTGCAAGAAAATGATTTTGTCCAGCCTCCGTCTTCCCACCTGCAGCCTAAAATGTACCCATTATTTGCTCTGATATGTCAGGGACAGTTTTTAGTCCTCTGTTGTTCCTGCTTTTAAAATGTCTCGAAATCCCCTGGGGCAATAAGTCTTGTGCAAGAAAGGAGAGAGGTTTTCATTGCAGCAAACCTGAAACCACCTTCTCTAAGCCTTCCGAGAACATGAGACGTAACCGTCAGTTATCTTGGCTTCCTGTTCCCTTACCCGGCTTTTCTTCCTCCCCTGCCCCTTGCAGTTCCTCTTCTGTAGCTAACACTGACTGGTTTTTGCAATTTATATTTTTGCTTTGTTATGCTTTGTGCTTCCTAGTTGTGGTTGCCACACAGTTGGCACCGAGAACAGTGTATCGGAGCACACAAATGTAAGTAGCTATAACAACAATGTGTGTATCAAAGGCAAGAAGAGGGAAAAGGAATGTGCTAAAGTGTAACTGTTGGAGCAGAGACGTAAAAATCAACAAGGCCCTGGCTGCATTACTGTATCTCTTCTTTTCCAGAACTAAAATTTCTGCCCTCTTTTTTGCTTTCCAAAATACGGCAACCCTAACTCATCACAGCTTGTGTAGGCTTATTATAATAAATGTAATCATGATATCATAATAGAGATATTTAAAGTGAGAGTAGTCAGAGTGATGGGTGGTTTGAAGTAGCCAGTCCGTAAACCTGTCCTCTTTTCTGCTTTCCAAAAGTTTGGTAACTCTGACGATACAGAAATGGTGAATAACAAGTTGCAAAATCCAATAATATTAAGTAGCTAAATATGTGGGTAGTCAGTTGAGTTTTAGACTATGCTATGGCCATTTCCACACTACACTGCTATAGTGCTATTATTCCACTTCCAACCTCCTGCAGTTTACTGAGGCCAAAGACCTCACTGGCTGAGAATTCTCCTTAAACTGCAAGTCCCAGGATTCCATAGGATGTTAAAAGTGGAATAATAGCACTATAACAGTGCAGTGTGGAAATGGCCTAGGGCTCTGGGTTTCAATCCCTGCTTCAAACCCCTTGTGTGACCTTGGGCAAGTCACACTCTCTCGGCCCCAGAGGAAGGCTAAGCAAACCCCTTCTGAACATATCTTGCCAAGAAAACCCTGTAATTGGTTCACCTTAGAGTTGCCATAACTCAGAAACGACTTGGAGATGCACAATAACCACAGCTAATTACCAGTTGTTTTTAAAGCTTGTCATGTCAAGTTGTAATTTATGGCAGGTCCCCCTTTAAAAAAAAAAATCTTCACAATGAACGCTACTTCTTAAGAGAATCCCTCACGCTGCCAAAAAGTCAGAAAACTGGAAATTCAACATTATCCAGATAAAAGACACATTATGCATAAACGGCAAACAGCTAACCTTTTCCCCCAAATCTAATTGAATTACTAAAAAGCAGGTCCCTGCTTTGTAGATGTAAACGCTCGACCGCCTTTATAACTCGCAAGCCCAGGCTATAATAACCATGAGCTGAAGACGTTCTTCAAACACATTGTCAAATATTGCTATATACACGATTGTGTTGATCAATTTACAGCTGTATTTTCTGTAGGTCTGTATTCTCCCGTACAAACCTGCCCACATTTTGAGATCTGCTTGGGGAGGCCCTTCTCTCTGTCCCTCCCTCCCCACACAAGCATGCCTGACGGGAACACGGGAGACGGGACCTTCTTGGTGGCTGCCCCCAGGCTCTTTAATTCCCTTCCCGGAGAGTGTCGCCTGGGCACCCTCCGTACAGAGAGGTAAAGACCTTTCTGTTTCAACAGAACTTGCAGGACTGATCATACAAGACCTAAACAATTTTGGGATTTTCTATTTGTTGTATTTATCATGGTGTTTTTTTTAAGTTAATTGCAGCCCAATTTCTCAGCACCGCAAACCCTCTCCTGATGCCTCATGCATGTCCACAGAAGGATATAGACAGAGAAAAGTGTAGGGCCGCCATGCCAGTGCATCCCTTTCTTTTCCCTTCCCTGACCTGGTTTGGACCCTTGGTTCCCCTTTCCCCCCACCGTGTCTCGGCCCCCTTCCCACAAACACACACACACTTTGATATTTGCAGTGTTTCGACTTTGCAAGGTCCTGCACCTCAAACCCCGCAAACGGAGAGGGCTGACTGTACATAAAGACCATATAGGATTCTAGTTGTTAATAATGTTGGTGGCATTTTTAACTCATGATTTTATAGAATGCCCTCTTGAGTGTGATGGTGCACTGTTGTTTCAGTGGTGTGTTGTATATTCAGTTTTTCCTCTTAGCATTCTTATATTATATTATATTGCCCTTTGCCATTGCTTTGACACAGGAACAAATGCCCACAGAGATCTTAGAGGTTCTACCGTCCATTATTTATCTTTACTTTGTGTCTTTTTTTTTTATCAACGTATTTTATGTAGGTAAGCTCTTTAAAAACCACAAAATTTGCCATCCCAGCCCTCACAAGACACAGCTACGTGCAGTCCTCAGAGGTTATGCAAGCACACCATCCCATAACTTCTTTGCCCTCAGCAGTTTTGTCCCGGCTTCACTGCCTCTCGATTCTGGATCGCTGAGGCTGTGTTTTTCTATTTTTGTCTAAAATTTCAAACTGCGCTTGAGTCTCAGAGGAAACTGTGTTAGCAATGAGACGGTCCCGCTTTCCAAGGAGGTTGCCCTGCTGCGTATCCGTATGAGTTGCTGAGCTGGAATAGGTCTGCATGTGAAAGAGAGCATGCAGAGACCCAGCAGGCAGCCTCCTTGGAGAGTAGCTGTTGCAATTCTTTGCTTTCATAAGACTGCAGAGGCCTGGCAGAAACATCCAGAGGAGTTTGGTGGGAAAGGAGTACTTTGAAATTTTGCAGAAAAGCAACCATGTTTTATTTCTGTCGTGTTGCTTTTGTCAACAAAGCAGAAGTACAGAATCAGATCAACACCCATGTTCCCCCAAGCCATGTTGGCAGCCCCCCATTGTACCCTCCCCTTCTTTTGCAAATAAATAAAAAGAACTTAAAGCAGGAAAAATCACATTTCTGGTAATCAGCAAGTCACTTCCTATTTGGAAATAAGTCCCATCTTCCCATCAGCAGGCAAAGTGGGGTTCAGAAATCCCCTGACCACAGGAAAATGGTCAGTGGCATTCTCCCAAAGGCATTGGGGGATGCTCAGCAAGGAAAGCACTCTGAAGGGGTTAGGAGGGTGAAATGGGAGTACTGTGCCCCCCAAATGTTGCCCAGGGGAGCCCAGGTGGACCTCAACCCCAGCAGTTGCCCACCTCTGTTTGAACTCAACCATCCCCAGTTTGGTGATGTCTTAGCTGATGACTGCATGTGGCGTAATGCCAGCAGCCAGCTAGGGATGTTGGGAGAGGTAATCTGGAACATCCAGAAGGTACCAGCCTAGGGAAGGTTGATGGAAAATATTGATTCCCTGCCTTTTGGTACGTAGCTTAAGGCAGTCCTGCCCCTCCACCTCCATCCACGTACTTGCAAATGAGTTGCATAGATCTGAGTAATTTGGCATTTAGTTGCACCCTCATTCCTGGCAGTTTGCATAGATTAATTAGACACTTAAGCCTCCAGGAAGGATCTTTTTCTCCTCCAAAGGGGCACAAATACCACTCCATGGCATTTGGGTTTAGCAGTGCCTCCTCCACGGGATGGTGCAGGTCAACATTTCCCCCTTCAATGGCTTAAAGATGCTTCTGGGCAAATTTTTCAGCATGGTTTTGAGGATTTCCGGTGGAGCCGTCTTGTTTGTTTGGAGCAAAAATCAAACATGTGGGGTACCTTCAAGGCTAATATTCTTTATTTATGTGCCCTTGGGTTGCATTTATACCCCATTTCCAGTGACATCAGGGCTGTGTTCAGGAGTCTCTTTTTTTGCTTTATCCTCATAACAACCCTGTGAGGTAGGCCAGAAAGAGAGAGACAGAGACAGAGAGACACACAGAGAGAGAGACAGAGAGAGAGACCCAAGGTTATCCAGTAAGTGTTCTGGCAATTGTAGTCTGCAGTGTAGGTTGCTGGAGATTCTTGGAACTGTAGTCAAAAAACGTCTCTAAGCTCTGGAGCTGCCCAAGCCCAGAAAGGAATGGGCAGCTGAGAGCACTTTGTTTGCAGTGGAAGCACCGTGGAATGAGTGTGATTCCTCCAAAGCCAAAGAAATTTGGCTGTGAAGATTTTCCTGTTTTGATTCGGAAGCCGCAAGCCGAATATTGATTTATAACCACAGCATTTTAAGACAGGAGCAATTGTAATGATGATTTGTACCAACCGCCCAAATTGCCATCTCTCTGAGGACACAGAGATTCCATGTAGACTCTAACTTACCTTGAATGGACATGAAATATTCCTCTCTCTGTCTTCCATTCTTCCCTCTGTTCCTTGTGTAACTGATATTTAATGGTACACTGCCTCTGAGTATGGAGGCTCTAACCTTCTCCAGAGGTTGGTCCACCCCCTCCTGAAACCGGCTGTGTTTGCAGCCAAATTCACCTCTTAGGGCTGTGAGCTCGGTAACTGAACCATGGGGCATTTCCACACTACACTGTTACAGTGCTATTATTCCACTTTCAACCTCATGTGGAATCCTGGGGTTTGTAGTTTCCTGAGGCCAAAAAGGTCTCAGGCTGAGAATTCTAACGGCCCCTCCCTACACTGCAAACCCCAGGATTCCACAGGATGTTCAAAGTGGAATAGTAGCACTATAACAGTGTAGTGCGGAAATGGCCATGCATTGCTTTGCGCCAGTGCATTCCACTTTCAAAAATTGCTGTTTTGGACCATAACTCCCCAGCAGCTGGGTTGGGTGGGTGATTTGTGAAGCTGTGGTCTATACAAGTATTCTTCCTCCCTTCCAGTTCAGTTTATTTTCTTCAGTTTCCTAATTTTTGTGATGTTATAGGACTGTGAAACAAGGCCAGGGAGACAAGATGGGTAGCAACAAAGGAGAACTGTGCGATTGATGGAAAAAATTCTCTGCTTTTGAATGTATGGAAGAAGACACTTCTTATTCATATCTCTTTTAATGTCAGCTCATCTGAAAGTTCTTTGTGCAACCACCCTGGTTTCTTTAGACACTTCCGGCTTTTCTTCCTCCTTAGAATTATTTGCAACTGTGTCTTCAATATCACACCTTTAAGAAACTTCAAACTCCCTTCCCTTCGAGCATCGCTGACCATGGGATCTCACCAAGTATTTCCCTAAGCTTACTGAAGTCAGCTTTCTTGAAGTGTGGGTCTACCTTCAGCCTCCCTTTCCTCCTGTGTCAGATAGGCTCCTATTTGCATGTGCAAAATTTTTGCAGCCTTCGCTCTTGACTCGAACAGCTCCTCCAAATGTGCATTGTTGACCTTGCCTTCTTTGGAGAGGGGAATTCAGCTGACGGAGAGCAGAACAGGCCGGTTTTCCCTCTCAGAGCAGGATATGTGACCAGGAGCTGGGCCGTCGGCCAATTGCCAGTTAACACTCGGCTCCTTCTGTTTGTTCTTCCGCTTTGGGGCTTGTGTAGCGGAAGTGACTAAGCCTCGGTCGTGTGTGGCAAAGGAAAGATAGAGACCAGAACTGCAGTTGGGGGGGGGCAGGAGTTGGTGCTGGCCTGTTTCCTTTTTTATTATTATTATTATTTTTAATTATTTGATTTATATCCCATTTTTCTCCTGAATGAGCCTCAAAGCACTTTACAATATGAATTAAAAACAGAACATCTAAAACAAACCAGCAAAAAAAAGGCCAATTGGCAGGCTTAAAAGACTGATGAGATTCTAGATTGCATCAATAGTACAGTGCCTAGGTCAAGGGAAGTAATACTGGGAAATAATCATCATCATCATCATCATCATCATCATCATCATCATCATCATCATCCACCTCTCCCCATGGATCTAGGGAGGGAGCAAGAAAAGATTGACATGTTAACAGTCAAAAACAATATCCTTGAAAAGAGTGGTTAAAATGCATATCGTCTTAAAAGAAAAAAAATACAAATAGCTAAAAACAGACAATGCATATTTAAAATTCATTGTTAACGTTCATAATTGTACTGTGTCCAGTTGTGAGCAGCACAGTTTAAGGAGGGTATTGCCAAGCTGGAGCATGTCCAGAGTAGGGCGACCAAAATGTTGGAGGGCCTGGAAACCATGAAGTCCTCTGAGGAGTGACTTAGGGAGCTAGGGATGTTTAGCCTGGAGAAGAGAAGATTAAGAGGCAACATGAGAGCCATATTTAAATATTTGAAGGGGTGTCATATGGAGGATGGAGCAAGCCTGTTTGCTGCTACTCCAGAGACTAGGACATGGAGCAATAGCTTCAATCTACAGGAAAAGAGGTTCCGGCTAAACATTAAGATGGCGAGAGCAGTTTGACAATGGAATACGCTGCCTCAGAGTGTGGTGGGGTCTTCTTCTTTGGAAGTTTTTGGAGTATGCTTTGATCGTGTATTTCTGCATGGTAGAATGAAGTTGGACAGGACAGCCCTTGGGGTCTCTCCCAGTTCTGTGATTCTGAAAAAGACAGCAGAGACAGGCAGATCCAACCTGCCTTGGGAGGAAGTTCCACAGCTCAGGGGCAGCGACTGAGAAGGCTCTTTGTGCTTTGTGGTTGGCACCCTGATCCCCATAAATGTTGGCAGCTCCTGGAGTTCCACAGGTGCAGGGTGGGGATCAGGTTGCGCTGCATCCGTCACAGTGTGAATGCAGCTGTCACACTTGTGTGTGTCAGGTCTTTGGAGCCTTTTAGGATCCAGATCTAAATTTCCAACGCAGAAACTGACGGGGATTCCTGCAGGGGGTGGCTCGTCCGACAAACCTACGCAGAAAGCAATCATTGTTTGGTTTGGAATCCAAATACAAGTCCAAATTTCCCGGCTGGCTAAGCCTGCCTGGAGCCATTTGCCCCCAAGTATCTAAGCTCTAATCAGCTTTGCAGAAAGATAGTATGGATTAAATCTTGAGCTGCCGGAGAGGGGAACCGCCAATGGGCCTTTTGCGTCTTATCCGCTGTGGGCGGCCAGCGGCCAAGAATTAGTCACTGATCGGAATAAGACAGGAAGGCTTCTGCCTACTTAGAAGCTGCGCGGTTCTGCGACGAGCTGGAGTGCAAAGCGGGCACAGGGAAGACGACGCCAGTGGCACCGCATGCAGAGACTCCAGTGGAGAAGAATACAGTCTCAGGATGTGACAAAGAAGATTGTGTTTCTCAGTTAAGCCTTTTGTTGTTCACTGCCATCCAGTCGGCTTCGATTTATGGCAACCCTATGAATGAGAAAGTCACCCTATCACCAGCCACGCTGCTCAGGTCTTGCAAATTCAAGGCAGCCAGTGTCTTCCTTGATGGAGTCTACCCATCTGTAACACGGTCTTCTTCTTCTCCTACTGCTTCCTACCTTACCAAGCATTGCTGGGGTTTTTTCCCCTAAGAAGTCCTGTCTTCTCACGATATGTCCAATTAAGACAGTCTCAGCTTAGTCGTCTTGGCTTCTAGGGAGAGATCAGGCTTGATTTGATCTTGTTGCATGCCTTCAAGTCGTTTTGGACTTATAGTGGCCCTACAGGGAGCCTGTCACGGGGTTATCTGGGGGCTGAGAGTGTGTGACACACCCGAGGTCGCCCAGTGGGTTTCCATGGCCAAACGGGGAATCAGACTCTGGTTTCCAGGGTCATAGTCCAGTGCTTAAACCACTAAACCAGGCTGGGTCTCTGATTTGCCCTAGGATCTTTTTATTTGTCTTTTTAGCAGTCTGCAGTATCCACAGAACTCTTCTCCAGCTCTGCATTTCAAATGAGTTGATTTTCTTCCCGTCTGCTTTCTTCATTGTCCAGCGTTCACAACCATGCACAGACCTCAAAGATATGATGGCAGGGACAGTTTTAACTTTGGTACGCACGCACATACACAAATATATATCTTCACACTTGAACTTTAACCCTAATTAGTACTAATTTGAGAAATCAATTAGTACACATCCCAAGGACTTGCTCAGTAAATGTTTCCAGTTCCTTCTTCTTTTGAACTGTGTATAAAATCCTGGCCTTTTCATTTGCAAAGAGAGGCACCGGGGTGTCTGGATCAGGATCAGGCCGCACAAAATTTCTGCTAGCTTTCCTTCCTCAAATTGCAGGATCTATAAAGAAGAATTGAAAACTCCTTTCAGTCCGTGCTGGACTGTAGACTCGTAATCTTAGTCTCCCTTTCTTTATCTCAGGTGTGGCAGGGCTTATGCCCTAAACAGATGTTGGAAAGCAAACAGTGGGGAAAAAAATACGTAATTTCATTTGTTAATTTTAGAGGGAGGCGCAAAGCTCCCTTGCTCTAGGTTGAAATCTTGTTCACTACTGCCAACAGCCAAGATCAGCAACTGTGACCCTCCAATTGTTGATGGGCTGCTACTCCCATTGGCCTCAGCTTACCTGTAGTCAAAGGTGAGGGATGCCGGATCTTTGGCTGCCACCCGGGCCCCCCAGTTTTGGTGGGTCATCCCTGGGCTAATTCTCCCATTTTCACAGACAAGGCTGCACGTGCACCTCCAGCCATGCAGAGACCATTGTCACTGTTTGTGCCGCTTGCAACCCTCAAGTGAACCTGCACTTGCAGTGTAGAAAAATCTGAAAGGCTTCATTTCCCTGAACCGTGGATTACAGCATAGATTCTGATGGATCTAGAGGCCAGGTTTGCAATGAGACCAATGTGCCTCAGCCCCAACACACATTACGTTGGGACTCAGGCTCATTGCAAGCTTCCGCTCAACAGTGGAAACCCCTTGGGCTAAGTCAAACTCTCTCAGCCTCAGAGGAAGGCAAAGATAAGGCTCCCCTGAACAAATCTTGCCAGGAAAACCCTTACAGGTCACCAACTTGGAAGGCACACAAGAACAAAGTAATAGTGTAGGATCTATTCTAGGTTGCTCACTGATGGCTTGCAACTGTCTTGGGAAGTTCATACAAACCTCCAACTGAGGTGCAATCTACCAGGAGGAATGGGAAACATCCAAGCAGATGATTTCTTGGATCTTTTCTCTGATCCACATCAGGCTTTGCATGTTGTTCTACTTGCTTTGATGCGTTCTGTGTTTTCTGCTCAGCCGGACTCAGCTAGAAGGAGAACAACTCCAGGGCTGAATCTGGTCTCCAGCCTACAGAGAGCATGAATGGAGCACGAAATCCTAGAAAAGGAGCAACTGATAGGTTCACTTGAGAGTTGCAAGCGGCACAAACAGTGACAATGGTCTGTGCATGGCTGGAGGTGCATGTGCAGCCTTTTCTGTGAAAATGGGAGAATTAGCCCAGAGATGACCCACCAAAACTGGAGGTCCCGGGTGCCAGCCAAAGATCCGGCAACCCTAATACTTTCCCCTGTGGAAGCGACTGGGGAGTAGCGTCCACATTCCATTCCAGGGCACAGAACCAGAGTGCCACTGCATGTTGCAGGTACCCCTTTGGTTATGCTTTTGGTTGCGCATTGAGTTGTGCGTTCGGCTGCACAGTTGTTATCAGCAATGGCTTGTACAGCATTGTTGGTATTCTGCAAAAAGGTCTGCACAATGCGCTCAGTCTGTAACTCCACGGATCTATGCCTTTTCAACCCAAATCCATGCTCTTGGCAGAAGCCTCCAACCTCTTCCTTTGAAAAACATGTCTTTTTTTTTCCGGTAAGGAAAGCAGGAATTAAAGGAAAAATAAAATCATTTCCCAATGACCCAACGAAAAGAGGCCATTTTCTGTCTCTCCATGGTATCAATTTGAGCCTGCCTTCCTTTCCCAGCGTTAAAAGGATCCTCATCTCCCATGCCCCAGCCTCACGTTGACCGCAAGCAACCAAATTTATGAACCACAAGTTGATAAATACCGAAAACCACGTCCTCTGTTTTTAGGAGAAAATGTAAAACTTCCCCAGGGTACGCTTTGTGGTTTGGCACGTCTTGCCCTGGTCTGAAACACACTGAAAGCTGAGAGTAACAAGATGCTGAAACAGGGCCATGTGTTTTCTGACATGTTTTGTGACACCCCCCCCCAAGGACACCCCCCAAAGCTTCCACCCTCGCATTGAATTCTTTTCAGGTGGCAACTCACCCATAAATTGCCCAACTCATTGCATAGTGTGCTAATTTGGACTATCTTGTGGCTCATGACCTCCAGCCTACCCCCAGCCCCAGAAAAATGGCTGAAAATTCTTGAAATAAAGACAGCATTTCCACACTAGACTGTTATAGTGGTATTATTCCACTTTCAACATCCTGTGGGATCCTGGGGTTTGCAGTTTAGGGAGGGGCATTTGGAATCCTCAGCCAGAGAGCTCTTTGGCCTCAGGAAACTACAAACCCCAGAATTCCACAGGAGGTTGAAAGTGGAATGATAGCACTATAACAGTGTAGTGCAGAAATGGTCTATGTTTGGTGGAGGCCTGGTCTTACTTACTATAGTGAACCCACCAAAACCACACAGCCACTGATCCACAAAAGGGAGTCACTTTTTGGCCAAAGCACCTGATCCAGGAAGGGAAAAGAGCCAGGAACCCAGATTGGAACTGCAAGAGCAGCCTGGCAAGGGGATCCATCACACCCATCCCCGCTTTCAAGGGAAGAGCAAAACAGTTTGCAAGGAGAGGAGAGATGGAGACGGACTAATGGATGCTGAGACAGTAACCTCAAAATTATGCAAGTGGGTCAGCCCTTCCTCCCTCCCTCCAGCACGAAAGGATTCCAAACATCTCTGAAATCTCAAAGCAAAGCAACAGATCGGAAGGAGGCTCCCTTTGCAGAGCTTGAAAATGTTACTTTTTTGAACTGCAGCTCCCAGAATCCCCCTGCGAGCATGGCATGGTCTGGGAGTTGTAGTCCCCCCCCCAAAAAAAAGAGATCCATACCTCAGTTCTGTATCTAAAAGGTGAGTTAGAAACCAGAGAGAAAGCTGGGTCTCTATATCAGGACCATGAAGGGTGTGAGGGCCTTTCCGCATGACGCTGTTATAGTGCTATTATTCCCATTTCAGCATCTTGTGGGATTCTGGGCTTTGTAGTTTCCTGAGGCCCAAGAGCTCTCTGGCTGAGAATTCTAAATGCCCCTCCCTAAACTGCAAACCCCAGGATTCCATAGGATGCTGAAAGTGGAATAATAGAATTATAACAGTATAGTGCGGAAAGGCCCCGATTGTCTTAGCTCCTTGCCTCCAGAGAGGCCTCTGTCACAAAATCCGCAGCCTTTGAAACCAACAAAAGCACATGATGTGTCCTGATAGAATCATAGCACTGGAAGAGATCCCAAAGGCCATCCAGTCCAACCCCCTTCTGCCATGCAGGAAAACACATCATCGAGGCACTCCTGACAGATGGCCATCCAACCTCTCTTTTAAAAACCTCCAAAGAAGGTTTTTTTTTCCCCAAAGAAGGAATCCAAGGCAGCGAATTCCACTGTCAAACTGCTCTTACCTTCAGGAAGTTCTTGGTAAAACAGGGTGAGACATGGTGAAAATGTTCCCTATGCCCCCTAGATGGCATTACAGGGCATTTGGGGACAAAAAAATACAATTTTTGTGTGTACATGTGAGAAGGAAAGAGGCTGGCGTGGTAGAAAGCAGACCTCCAAGTTTTCCTGGAGGATTGATGTGGTCCCCTAACTTTTCATAGTTGCTCACCCTTGATTTCGATCAAGCAAAAAAGTCCCACTGAGTCTTAACACGGAGGATTGCAGCTGAAAAAACACTGTGGAATCGGCCCTCTGAAGAAACCAATATCCAGCTGGGGATTTGGAGATTTTTCATACATACCCAAACAGCCTTCTTGGCTCGTTTTGTGCCCCAGGACAAGGAAAGTGTGTTTCTGAATCCGTTGCCTGATGCCAATCTCCTTGCATAACATGCTTACCGATTTAAGCTCTTGCTACCTACCTACACTAAAGTGTACCATTGTGCTACTTGCAAGAGAAGAGATGTTTGTATGAAAAATTCAGGCGTCCTCTCCAGGAGAGCGAACTGAAGGGAACCGAAAAGGCAGTGGCAGCAAACAAGAAACAGAGGCCAAGATCCTGCCCCAAGAAGAGAAAATGTTGAAGTTCCACAGACAGAACTGTGATATGTCTCCCATCTCACCATCCAGTCTGAACAATACCTGAAGCCCTTTTGCACAAACTTTCGGAAAGCAGGATTGGATGGGTTGCATGCATCTTGGTGGTCAACCATATTGTCCTTTTTTGCTCACTGTGGGTCTTTCCACACTACATTGTTTTAGTGCTATTATTCCTCTTTCAACATCCTTTGGAATCCTGGGATTTGCAGTTCAGGAAAGGGCATTGAGAATTCTCAGCCAGAGAGCTCCTGGGCTTCAGTAAACTACAAACCCCAGAATTCCACAGGATGTTGGAAGTGGAATAATAGCACTAAAACAATGTAGTGTGGAAAGGCAAACATGCTTATGTTTCACAAAGGGAACAGGTACTTAAGAGATATTTTTGTGCAAATCATGCATGGCTTAATGGAGAAGAGAAATGCTTCGAGTTTCTTGTGATGGAAGCAAGAACTTGCGTGCAGTTGGGGAATCTCCATCACATCAAGACAGCTCCTCTCTCAGCCAGAATTGAGACCCTGGCAAAATTTTGTTGCTTCCTTTATTTGAATCTGGTCCCACAAAGCAATGGTGGTCAGTGGAGTCCATATCTGTGGGGTGGTGAATCTGCTGTAGGTTTTAGCCTGAACATAAAACCTGGTTTGCAGATGGGGCTCAACCATGCTGTTAAAGTTCACACCCAAACCCAGAGCGGACCCACGGACATGGAGAAAAATATCATCTTGGGATAATACTGCCTTGGAAAAGCAGAGGAGGATATGAAATAGAGTGGAAGGTGTCGTTCTGCTCCGTGTCACTGGTTAATCTGTAACCGCTTGACGGAAGGAGACACCCAGGCAAGCTGAACAATTACGAATGTTTCACCAATGGAAAAACAAAAAGACGTTTCTTGTGAGAAAGGCTTTGGTGGATTGGCAAGAACAGGGTGTTTGTTCTGGGTCAACCCTTGGAGTATGTTTGTTCTTGTTGTGGGAAAGCCAGCTTGTTCTTGAAGCACAAGGTGATAATTTTGTGAGCCAAAGGTGGACCATTTGTGGCCCTCGCCCTGCTTTGGAAAGCCTTCTGCAAGAGATCGCTTTGGATATTTGAAGAGAGGGACCTGTTTCTCTGGGAAGAAGGACCTGTTTCTCCCTCTGGTGGCTGCAGAAAAGAAGAGCAAAAAAAAGAAAGAATGGATCACAGAAGCCCTCTTCAGGTGTACAGTGATCCAGTATATGTATTTGGAAATTAAAATGCTAGATTGGCCTCCTTGAGCGTTATGTTCCTCACTTGGACAACAAGGATGGGAACTAAAACACCCGTGGATTTCCTTTAACCCAATTCCTGGACTCCTGAATAGGGTTGGAGAGACTGAAGATGGCTCTGCTAGACATAAGAAAGAAATTCATCAAGAATCCATATTCTTGGAGTAGAAGAATTTTGCAGCATTTTGAAATGCATGTATAATGTATTTTTGAGGAGGTGTTAAAGGAGCCATGTTATTTTACACTGTAGCATTTAGCTTTTTAAACTCCTTTTTTAAAGTGCAGCTTTTAAATATGGTTAATAGTTGAATTTGGGTGTCACGTTTTCATGATTTTAACTGTAATCGTTTTCGATGAATATTAATGAAGAAGTAGGATGTCTAGCTAATAGCCTGGATTGTTGATGTGGCAGATGTTAAGACGTTCATGTGAACAGAACAGTTTGTAATAGTTTCTCTCGTTTCTTAGGTCTGGTAATTTATAGGTGATTTGATAATATATGTACATGACTCTAGTTGATATAGAGAGCCAGGGTGGTGTAGTGGTCTGAACACTGAACTATGACCCTGGAGTCCTGGGTTCGATTCCCCGCATGGTCATAGAAGCGCCCCACACACTCTCAGCCCCAGGAAACCCCATGATAGGTTTCCCTTAGGGGAATGAGCTTCGTGGGCCGGATGTGGGTTGCACTCCTTTGCATGTCTTTGGGGCAGGCATGGGGAAGTCTCTGGGGTGACGTGGCCATGGTAGCACCCCAGGGGACCTTGGAGAACTATAGATTCCACTGCTGTCAACACCCAGTTCCTTCCTCTGTGCCATTTTCATCCTGGGAAAGCTCTTTTTGTAACAGAAAGTGAATCCATAATCAACCTTAGATTACTCCTGTTAGGGGAAAAAAAAAGATTCTGTTGCAATAGGGTTTTAAAAATTAACTGTACTCCTGGACCTGGGGAGGGGGCATTTCCAAGCTGGGTTGCATCAATTTTTTTTTCCCTAAAAGAATTTGGGGGGGATCTCAGGTCTGCATTTTCTGGATACCCTGCAGTATTTGGCTTGAATCTAATTGGCAATTCTTAACTAGACTAGATCCATTGAACCAGCTGTTGGATAGTTGAATCAACATGAGTGTAGACCCTCAAGCGATCCAGTGGGTCTACTTTGGTTGGAACTACTTGTCAGATGCAGGCTCGAGGGATTTGATAAAGAAGCCGTCTTTTCCAACTTTTCTGAATTTTGTATTCACAACATTAATTGTATCTCGTGGTTGGTTTGCAGGTACGATGCAGGGAAAGATGGCTTCATCGATCTGATGGAGCTAAAACTGATGATGGAGAAACTTGGCGCTCCTCAGACTCACCTTGGATTGAAAAACATGATTAAGGAGGTCGATGAAGACTTTGATGGCAAACTCAGTTTCCGAGAGGTAAGGCCTAATGCGGAATAACTGTTGCAACGTGATGCTGCGTTTTGTGCACAAAGTAGGGCCCTTGGAGTCTGATGGGGCATTTCCCAAAATGAATCAATATATAGGATTCCTTGTTTCGGTTATATTCTCTTATGTGCCTAGCCAAGTATAATATAGTATAGTACAGGTTAAGAACTGGTGGTACAAAATAGCCTTCTCCAACCCCAGTGGCTTCTTGGCATGCTGGACTACTAATCCCATCATTCTTAAATTGGCTGGAGAAAAGGGGAGCTGTGGTCTGACACATCTGGAGGACGCCAGGGTAAGGAAAGCTGGTACATATGTAAGTATATCGTATCTGTAGTTGGATCTTTAAAAAAAGATCCCATTTCAATCAGCTTTGGGTCTTCATTTGTCACTAGAGATGGTTCTCCATTGTAATGAGGAAATTCAAGCTGGCCAAATGATTTCCTGTTTCCGAAATATGGTTCTCCAATTGTTCTCAGCTGTGGTTTTCACGGATGTCTTTACTGCCTTTATCACTTTCTCTCCTTTCTCAAGAGAAAGTTTAATTCTGTCCTATTTGTGCATAAAATTATAGGAGGGGTTTTTTTTTGTGTCAAACAGGAACAATTTTTTTCTAAGGCTAATGAGGCTTCAAGCCAAATATTTTATAATGCAGGAGGAATAGTGCATGATAATGCTGGAAATAGTATTGCTGGGAATACTTGCCCAGTCTTCCACTTAAAGACTACCTTTGTGCCTATAGAACTTAGAAAAGTTCCTTTGATGGACTGCAGCTCCCAGAATCCTCCATTAAGCATGATGGTTAGCCAAGGCTGCGGTCCAGAAAAGTAACCTTTGTAAGTTTTAGGAAGTTGAACTGTACCATGGGGGTAAGCATACCAGAAACAGAGGCCATCTCCGCACTTCACTGTTATTGTGTTATTATTCCGCTTTCAACCTCCTGTGGAATTCTGGGGTTTGTAGTTTGCTGAGGCCAAAGAGTGCCCTGGCAGAGAATTCTCAGTGCCTCTCCCTAAACCCCAAACACCAGGTTTCCACAGGAGGTTGAAGGTGGGATAATAGCACTATAACAATGTGGGGTGGAAATGGTCAAGATTTAATACTGCTCCTTCCCACCTCCAGGGATTACTTTGCCCTTTTGTGCTTGCAGAGATGGGGTGGAGAAAGCTTGGCCCATGGGACCATGTGCAGGCCACTGGTTTTGTGATTACCACCTTCCCTCCAAACTTGAGGGGGATTTGTTTAGAATTTTCCCCCAAAATGCTGTCCAGTGCCCCCTGAGGACATTGAGGAAAAGGTTTTAAGCCCAAGAGATCCCTTTTTCTTTTCCCAACAGAAAATAACCTGGACATTGAGGTCCTGTTGGATGAACAGGCTTCTCCTAGATGCAAAATGGATCGGAGAGGGCCAGAAAGATGCCAAAATTGCCCCCAAAGCCCCCTCGGGAAGCAGTGGGAGACAGAGCCCCCAAGATCACTAGGGGATCAGTGTGTACCCCAACCTCCAACAATTGCCCTCTTGCAGAGCCATGAAATGAAACTCACGGGAGCTTTGTGTTCCGTCTTCCTCCTTCAGTTTCT